>JAULKK010125172.1:0-17128 GCA_032355705.1 Rubia peregrina | reverse complement strand
CTGCTGCTTCACCCTTGCCCACAATAGGCTGATGGGGCGGATTGACACCCCCCCCCCAATCGACTAGCTGCTTCTAGCCTCTTGCTGTGTCGCAGAATGCCATTTTGATGATTTTGAACAAGAAATTGTGAGACTTGCAGTCTTTCCTCGTCGATCAAGTTGCGACCAACCTTCACAGCCCGTAGTTGTTGACTAAGGCTCGATGAAGAAAACAAACGAGGGACCCGAGTTAAAGTTAAGGACAGTTCAGTTTGGAACTGTCCTCAAATTTAAGTCTAAGAGCCTTTTCTGGTCTGCCATTTATTGCTGTGAAAAAATGTGTTTCAATGGTTTTTTTATAGAAGTGTTGTAGGGTTAGTTTTTTATGGCTGTAAATTTTTGGCTCCAAGTTTTGTAATTCTGCCCAGCTGACTTACTTTTTGGTTTTGGCTCTGTAATTCCAAAAATTTTGCTCCAAAAAATTGGAAAGTGGTGGGAAAGGTTAAAGACTAAAAGGCTTTTTGACCAAGTCAACTTCACTGTTCACGGTTACTGTTCACTGTGTCCTTTCTGTCCATTTCCTTAGCTTTTTGTCAGTTTTAAGGTACTTTTCCCACTGTTAAAAAATAACCCCTTTTCTCTTTCTGCAAAAAACCTAGGACAGAGGGAGTATTGATGTCTCTTTCTCTCTGCTTCAATAGTAAATCATTTATGGGGAAGTGGTTTGCGAGAGACTATTATGGGAGACCACCTCTTTTTGTTAACACAAGAGAGTGGAGACAAAAAAAGTGGTAGACCATAATAGTTCTCGACATGGGATTATGGCCATATACTTTGTTAACATGAGGTTTGGAGACAAAAGGGTATGAGTTTAAACTATTTGTGTATAGCTATTCCACTTTACCCTTTAGCGGCACACAGTTTTCTCTCAAATAGAGATATGTACTCTTATTCTTTTTTTCCAGGGCCCGGGGAGCCTAATATAAACCCCCTCACTACGGTGAGTTTTAATTAAAAATAAAAATAAAATTTGTCTCAACTAAACCAAGTACGTTAAAACATAAAGTTGACACACAAGACTTGATTACACAGTTCGGTGAAATCACCTACATCTTTGGGGTCTGGGCCAGTTCAGAATGAATCCACTAATCAGAAAGATAATACAAAGTACATCATATAACTAGATCTGTCTTATCTAATTATAACATATGGATTTCGAAAGTCTCATTGCTACTGATCCGCCTTAACCAAACTCTCTCTGACCTCAAAACTCGTTGACGCTGAATCATCTCCTTCCGGAGGAATTAAGATATGCGATTCTGAACTTGATCAATTGTTTAAGATCATGTTGGAACACAGACGGATAGCTCTAGAGTACTCTAAAAATATATATGAAAATATGAATACAGATTTTCTTCAATTAAATCCGTAAGTAACTCAGCCGAGATGTCCATCAATATATAAACCATGAGTAGATTGGAATTCTCCACATTTGTCTTCAAAATATGTTGTTTCCAAATATGTGAAGCATATCACAATCCCTTGAATAAATGGAATTTCCTCATCAAACCAATTGTTTTTCCATGAATTTAATCCGTATTAATAGGGATTTTCCGTAAATTCAATATGCTTTAATCTCCAGCAACTAAATATTGTATCATCTTCGATTTTCTTAAACCACCAGAAAAGCTATATTATTCACGCGCAATATTCCTTTCATTATTCTTCACATACATGAAAACAATTCTCATTCCATTTTCAATTTTGATTGCAATCAAATCTCATGAAACTATGAATTACCAAATCAAATCCCATGAAATATGGAATTAAAATAATCTCATCCAATCAAACTATATCACATACAGAAAGGGATATTATCAAATCAATTCCAATTTTCATAAAATCCAATCCTATCACATAAATATAGGAATTGATATATTCTTCATTCACAAATTATGGACGGACTATTTATACCATCTCAGATTTCCTTTTTGCCGCATATATTTCCATATTGATGTTTCAACATATACTTTCCATATTTGCATAATTTCTACAAATTGTTAATTAACTAAATATGAACTTTACAATCTCACCTTTCTGCATTTTGTGGACCCAACCACCTTTTGGAATTTCACCACAAAAACTTATGCAAATACAGACATCAATCTTTGAAAACCACCCTGGATGTTGGAACATAGAAACATAATATCTCCCCTTGAATTCCAGAACTTCCTCAAAATCTAGGAATAATAAGAATGTTTGAACATCAACCCAATAGATCCAACAAATCATCAAAAAGAAATCCAAAATATCTTCCCCTTGGGACCATAAACATGCCTAACGCAATATACACAGAAAATCAGCGAAAAATATCCAATAAATGTACTCTCCCCCCATCCCGAAGCAAATATCTGGCCTATGTTGGGACATAGCTATAACATGACATTCAAACCTTTTCAGGAGCAGCTAACTGTGTCTTTAACTCTTCTATTATGGCTTACTCTGCATCTAGAGCTGCTATCTGAACTTTCAGGGTTGCTATCTTGGCATCAATAGTAAGAATCCAAGTCACCTTAAGCTTTGCATCAGGTGTAAATGCACATCTAGTCCCTAAAGAATTCCAAGGAAGATCCTTAACCTGTCTTGGAGAGAAAGTTCTCTGATTTTCTCTGATAGGAGCACCAGATACAACCAAATCAGTCTTCTTGGCCTTTATCTTCTCACCTCTAATCAAAGCCGATATAATGCATGGACATGACAAAGAAAATCTTAACCCTGGAAGATATAGCTTTAAAAACTACACTCTCTTGAATTAGCCGACCAAGATTCACCGGAGTCACTAATGTGATAGAGCAGTTTGGCCATTTCTTGAGTAAGAGTTGTGGCATTTGAAGAGGGAATCCAACAGTTTACAACAATCTGGAGTAGATAGAAATACCTTGTAGTCAAGCTAGATGTAGTAGCATTCCCTTGAGTGGCCACTGAGACTAAAATCCTCCTGTGAATTCTGACAAAATTTGATCATCTTGCCTCTGATGTAAACTCTGTTGTACCACTTAGAATCTATATCAATGTTGTCTCCCATAAAATTCTTGTACAATCGCTCCTTGTAGATTGAGGTAGCAATCTTGAAACACAAATAGTTCAGGTAGGCTACAAATCCACACTCCTCATATGCACCCAGATCAGTTATCCTCTCAGCTAAATCCTCTTTTGACACACAATATCATATCTCTTATGCCAGTCTGCATCAAATAATAAACAACTGAGTGCATCCCTGATTGAGGGGAGCTGCCCTTGAACGATGTCCTCTTTCAGCTTTAATCTTCTTCTTAGTGGTTGTGCTTCTTCTTTTCTGCAGTGTGATCAGTAATGTCTTCAATAATTTGCTCAACTTCTGTTGGAACATCAGTCCCTGATGTTGGAACATAGTAACTCTCACCTTCACCTGCTTTCTCTGATGTTGGAACATCAGATCCTTTCATTGTTTCAAAATCTCCATCCCCAGTTTATATCGATGTTGGAACATCACCATGCTCAACTTTCTTCACTTCATCAGTACTTTCTCCCCTATCTCCATGTCGGAAGTTGAAACATAGGCTTGTTCACCACACAGATCATGATTTTCTCCAGCCACATTTATTGATGTTTGAACATCAGAATCTCTAATTACAACAAGCTCATATTTTATTAGAACACCAGATACTGCTGTTGGAATATAACTGCTTTCGGTTACAGGCTTATGTTGCTGTGTTGGAACATGACTGCTCTCAGTCTTCGGTTTCTGCTGTTGTGTTGAAAATTGAGGGTCCCTAGCCTCTTCAACCTGCTCTATAAACTGTTCTTCCTCATGTGTTGGAACATGTGAAACTCCTCTACCAAAATCATAATCCTGATCAAGGTTCACATGCCAGTTTGGAATATAATCACTCTCAAACAACTCAGCTTTATCAATCTCCATATCCACAGCTTCCCTCTTGTCTCCATATCCTGTATTGGAACATAACCTTCTTGGTTTTCAACTCTCATCATTCGAAACCAAAATACCAAGTTAAGTCATTCTCCTCATTTATTCGATCATCACATGCATCGTATAATCAAACTTGACTACTTCATAATCATCCTCAGTAGCATGCCAATCATATAATCACCATAATATATTCAACACCAACTTCCAACATATCCAATTGCACCTTCATTTTTCCCTCCATTTTATTTTTTTGTATTTTCTAATGTATGTACAAAAAAAACTAATGAGAAAAATAAATAACTCAAATTCGACAAACACCTAAGTGATGTCTAAGGAGCTCAAAAGTCGCGGAGTCCAAGAACTTAGTGAAAATATCCTCAAATTTGTTCGATGTTGAAACATCGTCAACCATCACTTCTTTCTTCTCAACTAGATCTTGAATAAAATGATGCCTTATATCAGTGAGTTTTGTCTGAGAGTGCGGAACTGGATTCTTTGAGATGTCAATAGCGTTTTTGTTGCCACATAACACCGTTAGAAGCCCCTCTTGAATTCCATAACCACTCAACATTTTCTTCATCCATAAGAATTGTGCACAACAACTTCCAGCTATAAGATACTCTGCCTCAGTAGTTGATAAATAAATAGAATTATGCTCTTGCTATACCATGACACCAGATTTAGCCCAATAAAGAAACATCCACAAGTAGTGCTTTTACAATCATCCATATTTTATGCCCAGTCTGAATCACTATAACCAACCAGATGAGATTTTTTAGAATGCCAGATTCCATACTCAAAAGTCTCACTAACAAATCGAATTATCCTTTTGACTCCAGTCAAGTGAGATTACTTTAGATTGGCATGATATCTTGCACATACTCCTACGCTGAAACATATATTGTACCAATTTGCTGTAAGATACAGTAAACTCCCAATCATACTCATCTCAAATTCAACCTGCATCAAAGTCACAAAATCTTGTACCAAGCATGGTGAAGTAGACCCGAAGATCATATCATCAACATAGATTTGAGCAATCAATAGATTTGATGATTCACAAAAAACAAGCAATGTACGATCTACTCCCCCTCGACGATAGCCTTTCTGGATTAGAAAGGTAGTGAGTCGCTCAAACACATAATTGATGCCCGTTTTAAGCCATATAATGTCTTCTTGTTACGATACAAATGGTGTGAATAATGATGATCCTTAAATCATTTGGGCTGTTCCACACATACCCCTTCATTGACTACACCATTCAAGAAGACACTTTTGACATCCATCTGGTATAAAGTGAAATCCATAGTGCAAGCAATAACAAGTAAAATATGAATAGATTCTAATCTGGCAATCGGTGCAAAGGTCTCATAAACATCAACTCCTTGAACCTGAGTGTATCCTTGAGCTACCAACCTTGCCTTGTTCTGGGTAATATTTCCATCAGCATCAGACTTGTTCTTGAAGATCCACTTTGTTCCTATGACATTTACTCCTTTAAGGCAAGGGGTAGCTCAATGAGGGAGAGAAAACATTGTAGAATAGCAATTTCCCTATAGTTAACCCGAGGGATCGATCGGTGTTGAATTTCTTTTGCTTGATTCAAACCACAATGATGTTGGAACATGAGAGAGTTCTGGAGAGGACGATGTTCCAATATTGCTGAAGTTATAAGATTCATCAGCTTCATCCGTAAGATCTACCTCATTTGGTGTTCCAACATCATTATGTCCTTGATCTGAGAAATCATCCGATGTTGGAACATGGCCAGCCGTTGGCATTTTGATCTGATCATATTCAAAACTCAAGCAGTTCACTTCTTGTTCCAACAAGTAACATTTGTCTGATGACCAAATACTAGTAAGTACTTTGTTCTTACCATGTTTCAATATGTATTTTTCCTTATGGAATTCCACGGTTATAATATTATCACATAGCCAGATGATACTTAGGAGATTATCCTTTAGATCTTCCACCAACAGAACACTGGTAAAGGTTGGAAATTCCTTTATCTAAAACTCACCTTTTCCAACTACCCTGCTTTTCTTTTAATCGCCAAAGGTAACAAATCCACCATCATAAGACTTGAACTTCTTTAGGTCCTCTTAAGATACATTCACATGTCTAGAACACCCACTATCAAAGTACCAAGAATCTCTAGAATGTGCAATAAGAGGAGTGCGAGCAACAAGGCACAATTTAGGGGTCTTAGGGATCCAACCCTTTCTAATCATCCTTGATAATTGTACTTGATTGATGTTAGAACATGCCATGAGCTATCATCCATTCATGATGTCTTTAAGAATTTTATAACAATGATCTTCAGAGTGACCTTGGTATGTGCAGTAAGCACAAATTAAAGCATTTTGTTGGTGTGTATTGGTCACTTTTCTCTTCATGACTTGAACTTCTGATTTGAATGCCCCAATGTTGGTAGAGGATTTTTCGTACCCTATCCCTTGTCGATTTCCAGAACTCTGACCCATGGTGAGAATGTCATCCAATTTTACTTTTTTCAGAATTTAACATTTTAATAGCCGTCTCAGCAACTTCAGCCCTCTTTGTCGTCGAACTCATATTTAAATCCAACAACTCAATTTCCCTTCCAAGTCGTTCAACTAGGAATTCCATCTCTCTTCCTTCTTCAGCTACAATTTTTTTCTCCCTTTTTAAGAGTTTGTTAGCATCTACAACTTTCAAGCACATTTCATACATCTTTTCATATGCATCATAGACATCCCATCACTCGCAATCTTGTCTTTATCATCATTAGAGGAGTATTCTTCACATACCTTCTTTAGCTGAACCATGTTGGAACATCGATCCACTTCTTCCTACCCGATGTTGGAACATCCAGTACCTACTTCATACCCTCCATGAAGTTTTTCTCAGAACACCACATAATTAGTGGTAAGTTCATCTTCATCATTCTCCTCTTCTTTATCTTCACTCCATGGGGTAACATATAATTTTCCTTATTTCTTCCGAGTGTTGGTACATTCAGCTTGTATGTGTCCAAACCCTTCACATTCTCTGCATTGAATTCTTCCTAACTGCCTCGACTCGCCATTTTTATTTCTTGAGAATTTCTGAGTGGTTTGTTCCATTCGTGGTCCACGGTTGTTGCAAGGGTCTTCAAACTGTGATCTGTTCACATTAAATCTTTCTTATGAATTATTATTTACCACTTTCTTCAGCATCCTTGAGAAATTCCTTGTAATGAGAGCAGGATCTTTGTTTACATCATCGATATCCTCTTTATGATCATTCATTGACGATAAAGTTTTGAAAGCCAGCTCATTCTTTACCTTCTTCATTGGATGTTCCAACGCATCTATTATGCTTGTAGAGATCCCTCAGTTCATCCAAAGTCATTATGCCTACATTCCTGTACATATTCTATTGTAGCTACTTTAATGAAAAATCTTTGGGGAAGTGATCTTAGCGTCTTCTTTGCCAACTTAGACTCTTTGTATAATTTTCCCAACTAATGCGCCATATTTATGATGTCTCTGAGTATTCCATTGAACACTGCAATAGTCTAATCTTCCTCCATTTTCAACTCTTCGAATTTTGTGGCCATTATTTGTAGCTTTGATTCACGTACACGACTTGTTCTCTCACGCACCGTTTGCAGGATATCCCTTGATTTCTTTTCCCGATGACACGTAGAGGTGAGTTTGAACTAATTCTCATCTACAACAGTAAAGATGGCATTTAATGCCCTGGAATTTTCCAATCCAGCCTTTTGTACTTCTGGTGTCCACGACTCTTTGGGATTAATCACTGGCTCTTTAGAACTAGATTCTCCTCCTTCAGTACTTCCAACAACTGGGGGTTTCCATTCTGTTTCAACATAGTGCCAAGCAAGACCATCTAGAGAATTTATGAACGCACGCATCTGAGCCTTCCACCAGTTGTAATTTGTTCCTTCTAGTAGTGGTGGTCGAGGCACAAAAGCTCCTTCTTTGGTCGCCATTGGTAAAATCAGATATCACTTTCCTTGTTAAACCAAGGTAAACCAAGTGATTTATCTCTGATACCAATCGAAATTCTAGTTTTACCAATTATCTAGATTAATCCAATTAATTCGTTCCAACTAAACCAAGTACGTTAAAACAAAAAAGTTGACACACGAGATTTGGTTACGCAGTTCAGTGAAATCACCTACATCTGGGAGTCTGGCCCAGTTCAAAATGAATTCACTAATCAGAAAGATAGTACAAAATACACCAGACAACTATACTTATCTTATCTAATTATAATTTGTGGATTTCACAAGCTCTCCTTGCTACCAATCCGCATTGATCAGACTCCCTCTGACCTTGAAACTCATCGACGCCGGATCTCCCCCTCCCGATAAATTAAGGTATACGATTATGAACTTGACCAATAGTTTAAGATCATGTTAGAACACATACGGATAGGTCTAGAGTACTCTTAAAATATATGAAAATCCGAATGCATATTTTCTTCATTTAAATCGATAAGTAACTCAGTCGTGATGCCTATAAATATATAGACCATGAGCAGATTGGAATTCTCCACATTTGTCTTCAAAATATTCTGTTTCCAAATCTGCTTCTGAAACATATCACAATCCCTTGAATATATGGATTTTCCTTATCAAACCTAATCTGTTAAAGATAATGTTTTTTCATAAACCCTATTCCTTAATTATAGGGATTTTCCACAAATCCAATATGTTTTAATCCCATGCGACTAAATATTGTATTATTGTCAATTTCTTTATACCACCAAAAAAGCAATATTATTCACACGCAATATTCCTTTTATTATTCTTCACACGCATGAAAACAATTCTCATTCCATTTCCAATTTTGATTGCAATCAAATCCCATGGAATTAGAAATTACCAAATCAAATCCCGTGAAATAATGAATTAAAATATTCTCATCCAATCAAACTAAATCCCATACGGAAAGGGATATTATCAAATCAATTCCAATTTCCATAAAATCCAATCCAATCACATAAATATAGGAATTGATATATTCTTCATTCAAAATTATGGACGGAATATTTCTACCATCTTAGATTTCATTTTTGCCGCATATATTTCCATATTGATGTTTTAACATATACTTTCTATATTTGTATAATTTCCAAAAATTACCTATTAACTAAATATGGACTCTACATTTAGAGTTCTACATCTAATACTCCCTCCATTATGGAATAATTGACACATATACTTTTGCCTTGATATTATAATTAATATTGGACCAATTATGTGTCATATTAGATCATTAGATTTTATGATAAAAATCTATTATTGTAATATATAGTAATAGTATTAGAGTTTATTTTTTTGTTTATTTATATTATTCTAATGAATAATAAAACATGAGACGTATCAGAGCTTCATATTACACAGTCTAAAAGTAAAATTATCCCGAATAGGGAATAGAGTCCATTTCTAAAAGATGTTTTTTCCATAAATTATGGGAAAATCAATGTTTAAATTGCAAATTTTAAAAAATAAGATAAAAGTTTTTAGTTGCATTAATCGGATTATAAACTTATAACTAGTTCACTTTGTATAATATATTTTTGATATTGCAACTAAAATCTTTTGCTTTTTTTATTATAAATTTTCTAGTTAAATCCTATTTTTCATAACCATATGAAAAGACGATCTTTTCCACTATTTTCCTAGGGAATATAAGAAATCTTAGAATTGTTATATTCTTGGTTTATTTAATTTAATTATCCAAAATGCATTAAGCACCACTGCTCCCACTTGAAATAGCATATTGAATCATGAGATTATCTCTTGACTGACGATCTGTCCATAAGATTATAGATAGACATTTATTTTTTTTATCTTATATGCTGTATTTGTTAAATTATATACTAAATTTATAAATTTAGAAAATAGTTTTTTATATTTTTTTATATTTCACATTCAAATACATATTATTACTTGTTTTGACTTTTAAAATACACTATATAACTTTTATAAAAAATGACAATATTTACGGTAAAAATCACTGTGGACTGTCCATAATCTTGTGGAAAGAATGTCTTTCCTGAGACTTTCTCTTGAATCATAAATTTTAACGAGAAAGTCTCAGGAAAAAAAGCGGTCTTTCCATAAGTTCAAATAAGTGCAGATTTTTTTGATAATTTAAAGTGAAAATGTAACCCTACATAGTAAGTGTAAGTGCAAACGTACCAATTCCGCCTGATTTAGACTGGATCTCAGTGAAAAGACTATTTTACCCCTCAGAAAAATATTTTTTTTTAAAAAATGAAATTACTTGTATAACCCCCAAAACCTATTCTTCTTCTTTTCTTATTTTATTTGACGCAAACCTCTTCTACAAAGACCTCCTCCGTCTCTGGATAGGTCTTTGATGCAAACTTTTCCGACACAAACCCACCAATTTTCTTCGCCAGATCCAGCATTTTTTGGGTTTTTATCGACGGTGTGCCGATGCGGGTGAGTGGGATTTATTGGTGGGTGGGGAAGGTCTGGTGGTAGCGGGGCTGAAGGTGGAGCTGAGTAGCTGGGTGACGAGACTGGTGGTGGACTAGGTTGAGGGATGAGTTGCGTCGATTAGGGATGAGTGGAGAAGCTGGAGGTGGCTTCGATTAGAGCTGGGAGGCGAGGCTGGTGGTGGGGTTGGGTGAGGTGACGTCGATTAGGGCGGAGCTTGTGGTGGAGCTGGATGACGGGGTGGCAGATGGAGATTAGGGTGAGGTGGAGTTAGATGGCAAGGGCTGGTGGTGGAGCTGGATGGCGGGGTGGCAGGTGGAGATTAGGGTTGGGTAGAGGTGATGGTTGGGTGGCAAGGCTAGTGGTGCAGCTGGTGGCGGGTGGAGATTAGGTCTGGTGGAGGTGGCGTCGATTAAGGCTGGTTGGAGAAGCTGGAGCTGGGTGGTAAGGTCAGTTTGGAATCGGGTGGTGGTGGGTTTGGTGGCGCAACAGTGGACTAGTAAGAGTGGCGGCGGAGTGACGGCAGAGCGGTGACGGTTGCAGTAGTGAATGATCTAAGGGTATAATTGTCCACACAATGTTTGTTTGTGGGTCAAAGGGTATTTTGGTTATTTTACAATGAGTCAACGCCAGGAATACAAAGTCAATGCCAGAAATGAGGTTTTGGGGTCACATTGACACTTTCATCAACTAGTTAGGGTTGTTTTTGTAGTAAAAATTATCTGAAAGTTATATTGTCACTTATTAGGTAGAGTTATATTTGTATATATCCCTATACAAAATAAACATCAAATTATTTTATTAGTATATTAATTATAAAACAATATATTTAATGGTTAATCGGTCTAAAACAAGATTTTGTAATTATTTTATCATACTACACTAAAAATACTCCCTCCGTCCCACCATTAATGCTTAATTTGACTTTTGAAATTCAACTGCAACAATTTTTAACTGTTAATATCTTTATTTATGTGTGTAAAAAAATTTCAAAAAAAATATAATATAAAAATACATGTTATGATGAATCCAACGACATATAGAATTTAATGGTTGAAGTTGGGTTAGTTTACCTTCAAAAAATCAAATTAACCAATTAATGGTGGGACAGAGGGAGTATCAATGAAAAAATCATTTCATCCTACATAAAATACATACTTGAGAAATGTAAAAAATTTACAAATTAAATATCAAAATTTTTACATTTAAAAGTGTCACAGCTTATTCCATAGACTAAAATTTCAATATTATACTTTGAAGAAAGTATCTGAAAGTATTAAGATACTGTATTAATCTTGATCAAATTGCTGTCAAAAAAATTCTTGATCAAATTATAGGTTATCATAACTTTTTTTTAAAAAAATTTAGGCTAGTTGAGTTTATTTGGTGCTGAATTTAATTTAGTTTATTAGTGTTAAATTTAGTATATCAGTGCTGAATTGAATTTATTTGTGCTGAATTGAATTTATTGGTAATATGTTTTTCAAAAAATGAAACACAAAATGATGTTGTACTCGTAACCTATTCTACTTTTAGAACGGTCAAGAAATAAATATTCATTTATTAATTTTTTGTTTTGATGCTGAGTATGAGTGTTCATGAACCGGTCCGGACCGGTAAAATGGACCGAATCGGACCGGAATACAAAGACTGGAATCAGATATATAGAATTCCGGTCCGGTCCCGGGTCCAAGACCAGAATTTTCCGGTCCGGACCGGATGGACCGGTAACTTGTTTTTAAGTACATATTTTTTATGTATTTATAATAAGCCTATGTACTAGTTTAGATTTATTTTCGTTAGGCTTGTATTCTTTTATATCTCGAGCCAAATATTATTCTAATAACTTCTAGTTTACTATCTTTTAAAAGAAAAATTTTAATTAAAAATTTTCCAACATCAATTTTTTTAATATAAAAGAATAAAGTTTGATAAAATCTGGTCCAACCGGTCCGTACCGGTCCAAAACCGGAATAATTCTGGTCCGGTCCCGGTCTTAAACAATCACTAACCGGCCCGGTCCTCGGTCCAAGTTTTTTCTTGATTCTGGCTCCGGTCCGGTCTGGTCCGGTCTTGGACCGATGAACACCCATTGTTTCATAAAACTACAACCGTGTTGTAGTAGGTGGCTACAGGTAGTATATCCACAATAACCATGAATCAGTGTTCACGTCCACATGGACCTTTGGAGTGTTTCGTATAAGTCTTGGCCAATTCAACATCCTCCTTCGAACCGTATATGGGAACATAATCAGGCCAATGAGTCGATAACTAGTTAAATACCACAAGACGTGCTCCAAACCAGTCATCCTCACCATCTACATCGAAGACATCCATGAAAAATATGAATCCACAATTTCTATCACTCTCCACATCGTTTCTACCCTTGATATAATGCCTGATAATATGGGGGATACTTTCAAGATAGGGAATGTCCATGCGGAAGAATTATTCCGATCAGAACAAAATAATTTGAGTCTTATTGATTTATATTACTATGACATTACGATTAATTGACTTGAGAATAGTTGGTAGACTTACCGTGTCGACTCCCTTGCCCTGATGTACCATGACCCGGTGACCTTGAACTATGCCCACTAAGAGGTGGCACGTCCTGTTTGTTCACGTGCTAATGGTAGCTTGGTGACCACCTAGTAGATCTTGATCGGGGGACCTGCTCGCTTGGTCTACCACGTGTCCTCGTAACATTATCCTTCTCTTTAAAGCCACAATTCTCTGGATGCAACTGCTCCTCTATGTAGCTAGAAACCCAACGGAGAATTGATGGGTCACTATAGGTCAACTCCTCCAATTGACTATTGAACATTGCTTGGTCCTGATCACCCCTGGAAATATTTTTTTCATGTTATGCGAGTCATTACCCAGTACCAGTGTCTTAAACATTGGATGAATGTCATCCAAATACAAGGGCATTCCTTTATCAATTGTCATCTGCATGAAGCAAACACATGGTATTTCATGCGTCGAACGCAGTACATAACCATGATATGCATAAACCTGTGCTCCAAGTGTTGCCATCTTTGTAAGCTCAGCCGTCAATTTATCCAAGCAATATTTTGACACATTGTTGAACAAGTTGTGGAAAATGACTCTATGGTGCAATCTACCAATGAGCATTCTTGATTTTTTGAGGCTGTCCTTGATCATAGTAATTTGGCCAGCTATCATCAGGTCGAAACACCTCCATATCATATTGTAACCACCCTTTCAATGACGAATGTGTGCTTTTGACACAACATGTAGTTGTGTTGCAAAAATGAAGAAATTCATTCGTCCATGCCTGGAAAAAAATTCCTTATGAGGGTTGAGTCGTGTTGTCTCAATGTAACTAATAACAACTTCTTTCTAACACCAACCAGCCCTCAAATTTATCAATGTTGTTTCATAGGCAACAATGGTGGAGCCATTACAACCCCGTTACCATTCACCACTTTTGAAGGATACCTCATTCCTCTTTCTCCATGTTAACACAGCATGCCTCCACATCCTTGCTAATATGTTAAGTAAAAGAAAATGATTCGAGTCTGGAAACACTACCCTAATTGGCCTAGTCAATCCCAGCTCACGATTTGTGACTACTACCTGAGAGAACGGTCCATCGAAAGCAGGCTTCCCAATGCGCGAAGAACCCACTCATAAGTATCTGTCATTTCTTGGATGACAATGGCATAAGCGATCAGGAAATTCAGGTTACATAGAGATATACCAACCATCTCAATGAAGGGCATGCCGTATCAATTCATCTAGTTCGTTGAATCGATGGCCACAATCCATGGACAAGTCAGAAATGCCACAATATCTTTGGGATGAGCCAAGAATAAATGGGTTAAAGTACCATCAAGAGCTACAAGTTGACTAGTAACATATCCATTGGAGGTGGCTAGGTGCAAAAAATTCTCAGTTGTATTGCGTCATCCTCGCCTTTCTCTTCCGTAAGCCGATCGCTCATTATATACTTGTCTAATGGTTTGATTCAAGATCGTATATGCACGACTGAGGCTCACATTGATATGCCTAGGAGATATCTCGGCGTTCGTCAAGTCTCTTATCATTTTCGCCTCAGCATATACCGAAAATTGGTGGAAGTGTGTCCCTCGGCGAGGATCCTTGCATGGTTTAGTGTTCCAACCCTCCTCTTTGGTACTCTCTAGCATGACAATCATGAAAGGGCAATAACAACTTCTTTTCAACGTGTTACTTCTTCGGACGATATCTGAATCGCTAATATCGACAGCCTTATCATTCCGACTCCAATTGCAAATATAATATATCCTTTGGGGCCCATTTTTATTTTTCTTATACAATGATAAGACAAGTTCAAATCCTACACGAAGGGCAGTCCGTTGTAGATAGGAATAAGCTTCCATGTGACTAGGAAACACATATGTATTCGCAAATGCTGAGTAACAATTCTCCCATGGAACTGCTCCACACGAGTCATCACCATTCTTAAATAACATTATATACCAAATAATTATTTTCACAAAAATATAATGCCAAACACAACAATGTCATACATCATTCTAATAACTAATGAAAAAAATACAAACATTTTTTTAAGATTCATTTATGTAAAATTCTTTCGCTCCTCTAAATGAAATGTACAAACAACATATGGAGTATATTCTAACATGAAATTAAATTCACATGATTTCCTCATCAAGTGATGAAATATAGTACCACATTAAATTCGACATATGCATATATCTTCAGTCTATACTTCATTCTAAATAGTGCATAAAAGCCACCTACACTCATTTAAATCAACATAATTCTCAGGGTTGAAACCTATAAACTCATCATTCTATAACCACATCTAGAACTAATAGTCTATACATCATTCTTTCATTTACAATAAAAGACACCTGCACATTTTTATAACTTAGTTATACAAATTATATTTTATGTGTACCGACTTTTCTCAAAATTATTCATTATACGTTATATTTCCTCATTAACATACCAACAATTTCCAACACATTATTAGAACCACATTAAATTGTGTTAGTGGGACCTTTAGAAATTATGTTACTCATAAATATAGAAATAACATATGGATTAAAATATTGTAAAATTAACATAATTTTCACTACTAATCACAAATTTTATAACCACATTAAATTCATGATATATTGTGTACATATCATTCTTATAAATCATGAAAAACACCTATATATTTTATACTTATTTTTGTAAATTCTTCATTTAACTAAGATGAAAAAGGAAATAACATATTAATTAATTAAATTAACATATTTTCAACTATTAATGATGAAATATATAACAAAATTGAATTCAATATATGGAGACATACATAGACAATGAAATGTTACACAACAAAATATATAATTCACAACTATTAATGATGAAATAAAATATAAGTTTCTATTTAAACAATTATTAAATCATAACTTTAACTATTAAATATTACACAAAACAACATAAAATATACATCTAAACAGCTTCCAACACGTGGGAAAAGTTGGGTGAGAAGCTGCCGGAGAGGTGGAGAATACGTCGGAGAAAACACTGCGAACCCCACGCCGGTGGACAACACAACCTCCGGTGAAAATCAACCTCCAGCGGACACCGCTGCCGCCCACCACCGACCCGCCGTCGTACACCTTTTCTGGCAAGGTTATTAATGTTTAATTCTGATTAATTATCATTAATTACAATTAATTATTAATAACTATTCAATTTTATTATTTATTTAAATAAATTCAAACTACTTAAATCATTCCAATAGTACAAAATACAGGACATGATTAAATAACATAGATTTAGCGATTCACAATTTTTATGTAGGAGCATCTGTTGATGTTCCAATCAGCCACATTCTAAAATTACGCATATAATCACAATCATATTGCTTTGTTTCCATTCGATTAGTCCTACAGAAGGATAAGTTCTGTAAAATCTAACCAAAACAGAAACCCGTGGAAACAAAACCACCACACAAGCTACTTTCCAAAACAGTTTATGGGTTAGGCCAATCATGATGTTTTTCATCTGACTTGTCATGGATAAGAAGTTAAGAATGAGGATTAGTGGTGTCAATTCGGGTGATCGTGTCGGATTTGAATCGGGTTGAAAACGATTCGGATTAAAATAGGTCGGATTAAAGCGTGTTCTATTTATTTTTTGTCGGATCGGATCGAGTTGGATTCCTATCGTGTTGGGGTAAAACGTGTCAGAATTGTTTCTCGTGTCGGGTTACTATCGTGTTATTTTTTTAAATCGGGTTAGGTCGGATCAGGTTAGATTATTGTCGAGTTTGGTCTTGTCTGGTTGGATCATGTCGGGTTATTTTCAAGTCAGGTTATTGTCTTGTAGTTTTTTGTACAGGAGTTTTGTTCGATTTTAGTCATGTCAGTTTATTAGATATCACATTAGATTTGGGTATATTTCGGAGTGGTTCATTTAGGTTGATTCACATTCTTACAATTACAATATTAACGGGCTATGTTTCATTTAATTTGTATTTATAATTTATTAAAATGATAATTTTGTCAATCTTCTATATTACTCACTCAGAATCATGCATCTGATTAAACACCTCTCTTTATTAAACTATTATTCATTAATTGTATAAACTTAACCGAACTTTTGTATTTAAAACTTAACCTTTCATGTTAAAATTTATTATGAGATGAATTTATGTAATAATATTTGTAGATTTTCAATAAATATAA
>JAULKK010125066.1:0-17129 GCA_032355705.1 Rubia peregrina | reverse complement strand
CGCCCCGCAAGAGAGTATTAGATAAATTAGAATCAGGTTAAGAAAGGAATACCTTTCTGATTTGTTTAGTATGTATCATTTTCCACATCTGACTCTGTCTTGTATACCATTTGTACTTTAGTATACATATGAATACACAAAATCACAATTATTTGTGAATTTTACATTCTATCACCCACAAAAGCAGAAGAGTATGGCATGCATGTGCAAAGGACTAAGGGAAAATTTTCTCCGAATAATGCATTTGCATACTAACAAAGGGTCCATGGGGCAATTTGTCCTCTCCGTTGGCTGTAATAAAGGGATCGTAACGTAATGGACCACCCAATTGTTGGAAGGAAAAAAAAATGCTTCTATGGGGGGTGGACGAAAAGGACGATAAGGTCCATAAGCAATAAAGTTATTCAGTCATTTTAGCTAATGTCGTCGAACATATACATATGCTCGTGATGTGTGGAAATATTACAAGAATACCGGCAACGGGCAAAGATACATGACATTGTTATAATTTATTTGAAAATTTACAATTTTTAGACCCTACAATTCAAGTTAGTTTTAGGAAGGGGAAGTGATAGAATGATTTTCCGTAAATAATTTGTTAATGGGAAAAAATAAAATAGAGAGGATTACAAATAAAGTTGTAGTACCAAAAATAACTCTAATCTGATCATCGTTCGTATCCTAATCTAGTAATCAATTTGACTAATTCTAACATCCTCCCTCAAACAAATAGTCGGAAGCTTAAAGATACAAAGTTTAGATCTGAGGAACTCAAAGAGCGGATGAGAGAGTTTTTTAGTGAAGATATCCACTCTTGCCATCAGCAACTAGCTCCCGAACAAAGTGGTAGTTGATGTCGATGTGTGCGAACCCGCTTGCGAGCCATTGGATTTGGGGCCAAAAATATCACCTATTGTTGTCGTATAGCAGATGTGGAGAGCCAGAGAGTAGAACACAAAAATCTCACAGAAGATAAGTCAACCAAATAACCTCTGAATTCGTGTTTGCAAGAGCCCGATAATCAGACTCGATACTGGAGTGAGAAATAGTGGGTTGCTTCTTGGCATTCCAAGAAACAAGATTGCTGCTAAGAAAGGCAACATAGCTAAAAGTGGATCATCGAGTCTCAAGGCACCGAGCCCAATCAACATCAGAATAACTGAAACCTCGGAAGAGCTGGCAGAATAGAAAGTGAGACCAAAACGCAGCGTACCCCAAACATAACGAAGAATCTGAGTGACAACTACAAAATAATGATCCCAAGGGTCTTGGAGATACTAATGAAAATAGTTAACCACAAAGGCTAAGTTTGGATAAGTAATAGTAAAAAAGTGAATAGCCCCGACCTGAGATTGATAGAGCATTGGGTTCTTGAACAGAGGACTAGTGCTACTATGAAGTTGAGAGTTGGGCATAATTTAAGTGGAGACTAGAGCTGCATCAGACATCCCAACACGATTAAGAATGTCATAAGCGTACTTGACTTAACCACGAAGACCCGAGGCAGTAGGTGAAACTTCTAGGCCAAGGAAGTAGTGAACGACGCCCAAATCCTTAATGACAAACTCCCTATGAGTGTTGTCAATGAACTGGTCGAGAAGAGCTGATTCGTTGCCAGTGAGAATGATATCATCGATAAAAATGAGAAAGTACAGCAATGAAAATCTCCTAGACAGAACAAATAATGTAGTATTAAATGCTCTAAGAAAATATTCATTTCTTGTCTCATCAAATCTTACACACTTAAACATTTACTCACCCTCGAATAAACAAGAATCAACAAAGATCTAAGGGTATAGCTAAGAAAATTCTTTCCCAAAGAACACCCAACACTTTATTCCTAGGACTACCCTAACCCAAAATACAAGATTAACAAAACTCTCATATCCCAAACTAAGATATCTTAAACTAACCAAATCATTCCAATAATAATAATGAGGTATGATACTCGAAAGAACAAGAAGATTGATTACTCTACCCCATAGAACTACCAAAAGGCACAAATAAGATAACCTTATAAATATTTCATTTTCTCCCATTTTTCCTAAGATTTTTCTTCGGTTTTCATCCAAACCTTCTTTTTTTCACACCTTAAGGTCTCTCATTTTTTCATAGGTTGCTCTTTCATATTTTTAACCTATTCGTGCCCCCCAATTTTGCATAAGTTTCACTTTCGAATTTTTAACTTAACGGGTTCTTTTTCTTTTCTTTTATTTTTTAAAAAAATTCTCGTAAAGAGATACCTGCAACATAAAAACTACGTACCATAAGTATCGTCTAATTCCCCCCCCCCACACACACACACTTAAAGCTTGCATTGTTCTCAATGCATATACACATGCATTCTAGAACACACAAAAATGAGAGAGCACTTACAACAAGAACGAACACCAAATATACCCTTGGTGGCACAATCATGGGATCTAATGAATAAACTACCATCACCTCAATGTACTATCATAACCTCTAATAAAAAAAGTCCGATCACAACCACCATCATACACAATAAATTGAATATAAAGCACTGAAAACGCAATGGAATGCTATCTTTTTCTTTTTGAGTTGTGTGTCTCAAGTGGATTGAGGGTAAATAGGTTTGAGTGGGATTTGAGGTGGTAGGAAAGAGATGGGTAAATTGGAGATGGGGGAATGTGTGAGCGTCGCGGATCGTGCACATATGCACGGGCTGCGAGTTGGGGTTTGGTTCGACCTCCTTGTTTGCAAAGATAAAAAATCACAGGTCATGTACGTCTATATGCTCCGTGAGTTGGACTTATTTGAACCCCGTCTGCTTGTTTTTCCTCCTTGCTCCTTCTCTCCAAAACCAAATGCTTCCTACAAAATAACCATGCACACCAAGCGTAATAGTATCCTAAGACAAAATAGAAAATAGAAAAACACACAAAAAATAATCAATATGTAAAATGCAATGAAACAAGACATCTTTTACTCCTCTACACTTGAAACACACATCTTACTCAAATAAAGACATGATAAGAAGAGAAAAGGAAAAAACAAAATGATAGGAAATAATAAATTCCTGATGCATTGTTCTCACCTCAATGTCCCCAAATTTTACCCCAACTTGGAATTCAGACCAAACCACTACAAGTCCACTCTAAACAAGTATTGATCAACATTCGCACAAAGCAACATCTAGTGTGCAACCTGGGTTGTGATTTTGGTGGGAGTTTTTGTGGTTGATTGTGGTGGTGAATAATTATTTTGGGGTATGAGTGGGAGGGTGAAAGTGAGGATTTTATCTCTTTATTTCCATTTTTAAGTTTAAAAAAGTAAGGGTTATTTACATTTATAACCCGGACTTTAGGCTGAAAGTGTCAATATAACCCTGCAATCTCAAAAAGTGCCTAGATAACCCTAACTTATTATTGTATGTGTCAATCTAACACTAACTTTTGGAAAAATTGTGCTGATATGCCCAAACTCTATCTTTTCTCCATTGATCGGGTAAATTCCAACGAAGAGAAAAAAGGAAATGACAAAAATAACCTTTGGCAAAATTTGAAAATTTTGTGACCAAATTACCCCCTCAGTTATACATGGTTATTTCAGCACATGGTCAATAAAGTCAGGGTTATATCTGCACTTTCAATATAAAGACATGGTTATTTCAGCACATAGTTAATAAAATGAAGGTTATTTCAGCACAATGACATTTGAGAAATTAATACATGAATGCCTTTGCAACATACAAGAGCCACAAGGAAGGCAGCAAATTACAGCAACTACATCAAAAAAGGCACCAAAGTAAATCCGCACAACAACCACCTAACATTACAACCATTCAAAACACAACAAAAATTATGGGAAAAAAAGTCCCCTGTTCTGACATTACATGAAACAAAACTAAACCTCATCCATTATAGGAATTCACAACCAGGCCCTGCTTAACACCATAAACAACCCTAACGATGCCAAGCAAAACAAACCCTAACATCTCCACGAGCACAGAAATCACAATAAAACATGTAAAATTCTAAAAACTATAATTAAAAAACCCCTAGGAAATTCACCCCAATGGCACATTTTACCCCTAAATCTCAAAAAATGAACAAACCCAACTCCATAAGAGGAATCAGAGGTAACAACTGGGGAAATATCTAACACATATTGAAGAGAGATTACCATTTCGAACGATGCCCTGTTTTACGGGGTGAAGCCGACGGGAAAGATGCAAAACAAGGAAATCTTCCATCCGCTTGCAGACAAGGAACGAAATACAACAACGCCGACGAGGAACGACAGATGATTGCAGAGATGAAGGGCGACAAGGCAATACCTCGATTTGTGTGCTTCGGGCTGAAAAAGGCGAGAAGAATGGTGGAGTGGGAAGAAAGTCTGAGGAAGAATAGAAAATGCAAGAGAAAATGGGTGAAAATGAGAAATAAAATAAGGGGAAAGGATGTCATTTCATATTTTTTACTTTTTCTTATTTAAAAAAATAGGGGCAAAAAGGTATTTTCACCTTATTCCGATGGTAAAATAGTTGACTAAAAAGTTAACATGGTCAATGGTTGTTTTGACACATTTTGATATTGCAAGGTTACATTGGCACTTTCAGCCTAAAGGCAGGGTCATTTTAGCACTTAACTCTCTTTTTAATTCAAGGGTAAAATAGTCTTTTCCTTAAAATTCAGCCATAAATCAGTTGACTAAAAAGTCAGACGAGTCAAAGGTTATTTTGGAACTTTCTAAAATTGCAGGGTTATATTGGCACTTTCAGCCTAAAGTCAGGGTTATTTTAGCACTTAACTAAAAAAAAGTAATCTACTTTAAAGGTTTGGATTGCTTCCCGAGAGGCTTCGTATTTTTAAGGTCATCAGCATGACTCCAATGTTATCCATATTGTGAGAGTTTAAACTCTATCACCATAGGCATCCAAAAATGTAGAGGCATGGGTAGGAATCTTCCAAGAGGAAGATCTTGTGGAGGTGAAGTTGACCTTAAAGGATATGGGTAGTTTGGAAGCATAACATACTCGGCTGGCTTCTCTATGGTCTCCTCTAAGGGTTATGAAAATGGGGGTGTTGGTTTAATAGGTGGAGATTGAGCTGATGATAGATAGAATGATGAATTTAGGACAATCACCCCTTCCTCAACTTCTTCTTTTTCAACAAACTACTCATTATCCCCTTGGAACTCGTCTCCATTCATTGAGGTGAATTCACTCACCAAAATAGCGAGCTCAACCAAGGATGGATCATTTTTGGAATATCAAGCTTCTAATTGGATCAACCTTTCCATCAAGTTGCTCACATGCCCTTCAACCCTCTCAATGCTCAAAGAGAATTGAGTTCCCAAGTCTCTAATGTCATGGATAATTTTTTCTTAGAGTAACTAATTACTCTTGGTCGCGTTATCTATAGCTTGCAATATCTCTCTATACTTCAGCTTGGGAATTCCCAAGTCTCTATTGTTGCTAAGCATTCATGTTTGGAATAAATCGTTACACTTGATGAAGTTAGTCACTACTTATAACATTTCTTCACGCTTGAAATTAGGAACTCCTTCTTGAGCTTGGTTTTGGGGCATAGTGTAGGGTGGTGAAGACCAACTATATCGCTCATAGTGTTGGTTTTACGGTGCATCTACATACCACAAATCTAGGTTACCACTCGACCCCGGATTTGAATAATCGTGGTATGAGTACCATTCTTCATTCCTTTAGCCTCATAAACCAATAGTTCCTACCTCTCTTAAGCACTCCTTGTGGTACCCTTGGTTTCTAGAACTAAGGGTTTTATTCTTCTCATAGTGTCTCTCCCTCAACCAATAGCAAGACTCGGTAGTATGATCGCAATGATATATCCTACACAATCTAGCTTATTGAGCTTCTCCTCTCTTCATGAGTTGTCTCAAGGAGAGATTTTCCATTTTTCAATATAAAAAAATCAAAATCATAGTACAAGGATCCTTCGTATAAACATCAAGAACTCAAGCAATATTACCTCTGAATAAAAACAAAGAAAGCACACAAATTTCAGAATTATAGTGCAAGGATACTCAGTTGACACCAAGAAATTAAAAATCTAAAAACACAAAAAAAAACACAAAATGAGCACACGAAAGCACACAGAATATACCAAGAGAAACAGAAGAAAACACTGTTCTACCAACTAACTAAGCTTAATAAACACACATTAAATCCTTGGCAATGATGCCAAAATTTGATGGGAACCAAAAGCATTGTTAAATACCCACGATAAACGATCAAAGATAGGAAGATTTATAGTTGTTGCCCTCTTTCTCACTTATAACTAATAGAAAGTAGATAGCGGTAAGTTAGGGTACCGTCCATAAAGATCTAGAGGTTTAAAAGATATGATCACTAATTTGGGGGATTCCTTCCGGATCTCCATAATCACCATAATCAACATGGGTTGGCTTGATCATCCAGCGTACCTGCAAACAAGGTCCCGTGAAACTCCTGAGACTAAACTTTGAAGCCCAAGTTAGCTTTCATTTTAGACTAATGATTTCATTGGAGAAAATATTGTTACCTCTCTCATTGTTCTTTACTTCCATGTATAGCTGGTGAATTTGTGTCATCATGATTCATTGTGGTCAATGTCGTTCCTATTATTAGTGGATCGTGATCTTTCTAAGGTAATCATGGGCGATGGTAATATTTTCTCTCGAGATGAGGTGTTCCCTGCCTTGTGCAAGCTGCCTTTTGTGTTCGTTGGTGCGAGGTGGTCCATTTGGGTTATATTTCGATTGGTTTTGGGAGGTGTATACCATAAGCCCCCCTTGCCAAGGAGTTTTGGAAAGCTAAGTCCTCATGTTTTATTATTAGAACTAGAAAGGTGCAATCATAAGGTGACTTAATCAGGCGAGTTTGATTGCCTTGTGAAGTTGTAACAGAAAGATGACGGAGTAAGCATCAGTTCCTTGGGTAAATATATATGGATATATGTGATTGAGTTTATATCTCTTTTTTCAAACTACAATTGTTAGTGGCCTGAGAATATAAGAGTAAGCTTGAAATATAACATGAGTGGAAAGGATGTATTTAAAAACTATTAAGGAGTCACTATAATTACTGTAATCATTCTCTAAATAATTAAAGGGGGGGTACAGGTAGGTGTTTATCATTATTTGTAGTATTCAAGTATGGAAAGGGTAGGGTGTGGTAGTATACTGATCATGACCAATGTGGCTTTGCAGAGGGATTATCACCCATGTTTATCTAGTTGTGAGATCAGGGTTCCATGTGTTGGAGATGTTGTGATGAGGCCACCACCAGGTATGTTTATATGTACACACATCGTTTGTAGTATGACCTGAACCTGTCTGTCCCGGATTACTTTATGAGCATGTTGAAAGCTTATAGGGTTGCTTTTTCTCAGTTACATCCTCAGGGGGTGGCCATACTAGTTGGCTCTAAGCGGGTGTGACATAAGGATATGATAAGTGTTAGTGTGGAATTGTTTTGTACATATAACTACCATATTCATAAGGTGGATGTTGATGAGTCTTTGGTGACTTTTAAACCTGCAATGTCAAAACTTGATCTTTTACAGAGGTTCATGATGACTTTGAAGGATGTGCAAATTCAAACACTAGAGGGTTATTGCGAGAATACGCAATAGACATTCACAAACTTAGTAGCATGGATGTCTCCGTCAAAGAGGTATTATGTTTTCCTATTTGTTTTATATTTAGTGTCATATTATCCTAATGGAGGAATAATTATATAGGTTTATGAAGTGTTCATTGGTGTCGCTCAACATGTTGCTAACATGCTGGTATTGTCCAAGAATTTCAGAAGAAGCTGGAATTGCTTGACCATCAATGGAAAAGAGACAATGATTATCATTGAAATGGTAATAGAGTTGGTTATGTTTGTGGATAGGTTAGGAAATTGAAGAAGGGTGGTCCTGCTTGTCAAGACCACTCTCCTGTGTTCATTGATATTCTAGTGAGCACTTAAGATTTTCGAGTATCATTCAGGGATATATACGTAAAATGGCTGAGGTTGGAAAGTGAGAGCTTATGTTTCACATTATCGAGAAGAATCTAGAGCTAGAAATAGTTGGATTGGGTGAGAGTTGCGTCTTGGAGGAACCGTTGGAGAACTTGAAAAGAGTTGTGGTGAAGGATTGATAGGAATATTGAAGGGGGGGGTGGTAAAGCCTTTAGGCTAGTTAGAGGAATTGACTAGGATGGGCGCGCTGCCCTCTATGGGAAAGATGGAGGGTTTTAAGATTGACTGATGTTTGTTTCTTATTGAGCCTGGCAGAGTTAGTGGTGAGTTGTGGTCAAGCTCAGTGATCGAGATATATGGTGCTAGTATGATTGTAGTTGGTAGGGGATAGTTTGCCTGGTAGTTCTTCTTACAGAGATAGGGTGGCTAGTCCTATGGTAGGTTAGGTGTGTTTGGTATATTGATTTTCTATGTAATCCTTATGAAATGATGGCTATTTCTAAGATCATAATGTTGTATTAAAAATTATTCTGTAGTTTTCTTCTTTTGTTTGGACGAGTGATTGTATGTTGTATAGGTAGGGAAGGCTTCCCTAGTGAGGCCTTTATCTACTATGTTTTCACAAGATATGGCTTCAAGAGTTAGGTTTCCTCAAAAGCCTAGGGCTAGAGGTGGTTGTGATTGGTTGGGATATGGGAGTTTATTTCTACATAGTGACTTATATAAAGAAGCTAGAGCCAGTATATTGCATCAGGAGCGAGTCCATGAACATCCTGAGAGCTTGGGGGCTTCATATGATATTAAAGAGAGGTTAGTGAAGCCATAAGATTGTGTGAGGGTCCTAGTCCAAAGGTTTATTGATTGCGAGTTAGGGTGGAAGGCACAGTTGGAGTAGAACTTTATGTCGTTTGATGAGTATAACGGCCATCTGCTCGAGTAGGGTTTTCAGATTCGAGATCTGAAACAGGAATTGATGGAGGTAATTTTACGAAAGGGAGAGTGGAAAAAGTATTTTCTAGGGATATCTCGAGAGAATGAATTGATGTGGGTTAGTATTTCAAGACAAGGTGACCATATGGATCGCTTGATTCGGGGGAAGGATAAACTAGAGGTTGTATGGTTGCTAACTGATGGTGGGGATTTGAGATCGGAGGGTTCGATATAATGAGGAACATGATTTCTCAGTTCGAATTCTAGCGAAGTATGATGGGCTAAAGGATAGGGTGGAATGTGAGAAAGTGCTATGCTTTTGAGCTCAGGAAAGGTGTCGGGAGATGGAGGAACTGTTGATGGAACAACAAGAGGTGAATGTTATCCTTCTCGCGGAAGTTAATGTGAAAGGTTGGAAAGTTCATGTTCGTTGCTTGGAACAACGGGTGGATGGCTTAAAGCAAGACCTAGAGGTATATGCATACTCCATCTACTTAATGAGTATGACTCTAGGACCGTTGGACTGTAGATCTATTATTGATCATAAGTCTTATTACGTGGAATATATGCAACATATGGAGGTCGTTGGTGCTACCCGGAACGAGGTGTATTTGCACATGCAATAGAAGCAATACTCAAAAATAAGTAGAACAAGTGAAGGTTGTAAAATATATGTCTTAGGGGTTTCTAACTTATACCTATGTAGACCAAAAATATTCTATTAGTCACTAAATCAATTCTTAGCTAAGGTTTTTGTAACTAATTCTTAAAGGGAGATGTGTAACTATTTCTTAATTGAGACTATGTGTGTCTTAGTATTTATTAAGGTCTATGTTTACTTCTAAGATTTTTAATGTTGTATTGTTTCTACCTTGTTGAAGGTTGTAATGCCTGATTGTGTTTAGTAATTTAAATTGGGGGGTGTGGTGGTATATGAGTGAGTGAATGGGTGTGGATCAAAGAGAGCGAGGTATTTTTATTTTGTAACAGGACTGGTCATTTTCGAAGCGTATGTGAACCTGTAGTCACCATGTCAGCTTCGTGTATTAGGTTTAGGTTTTTATGAATTGGTATTGGTTGGACAAAGAACAAGGTGGAACTATGCTTGCATAACGGGCTAGTGATTTTCCAGGCTCATATGAAGTTGCAGTATCCTTACCGCCTTTGTATGGTGGATGTAAGTATATGTTTGTGTCGCAATGCTGGTGATTTTCTAGACGTATGGGAATCCACAATATTCTTGCCATCTTTGTCACATGGGTTGGTGTATTCCTCGTTGAGAAAATAAATGGGTGATTTTTCCACTTGTGTCGCGTCCAATAAGAGAATGAAGAGGTGAGGTGTATGTGTATTGCATTTGCGAGGTAATATGTTATTGTGAGGTGGTGATTGCATGGGCTTTGTGGGATTAAATTGAATTGGCGAGGTAGTTGGGGTAAGTATGACATGTGGGCAAGTTTTTCCATTTTATGTGTGATATATTGCTAAAATGTGTTCAGTTTTCCAATGCTAAACAAGCGCCTAAGTGGTTATGGGGAAGCAAAAAGTAACGACCTCCTGGATATTCTTTTCATATCTTTTATCTTTTCTATGCATGTATCCGGCCTATATGAGGGAATTGCTTATGAGGGTTGTAAGTGTATCGTTCATTTTTAAAACTATTTTCTTTTGAATTATCTGTTGTTTATTGATGGCTTATGTCCTTTTTTATAGGATCGGCGATTAGGATCAACGAACATGAGGTGGAAGATGATGGTGGATTTCTATCTCATCTGGTCACCATTCACAATAGTTAAAAAGGGAGGCCTAGACTCGTGGCGACTTGGTTCCAGGGGACATATATATAGCACATTTTACAAAATTTTCAGATTATACTAGGTTCAAGAGTTCATTCAAATATGAATGGATGGAATAAAGTGTGTCATGAGAATGATAATTGTCTTATTGCAGTTCATCGCTTCACGGAATACTTGCTGATTTTCATGTTGGTGCCCCCGTGTCAGGGGTGCACTATCAAGTAGGAGAAGAGATCGCTTGTGAGGGATGGACTATGGCCCACCACCTCGCTTGGAGTTGTATGATGAGGATCTAGCGACATCACATCGTCGCACCGCCATTGTAGGCGAGCTAGCTCGCAACCTAGTTAGCTATTTTACTTATATAGTAGTTTTACCACATAAAGCAGTGTAATATTCTTTGATGTAATCTGTCAAATTAGGACGATTGTTCCATTGTTGTAATCTATTGTAATTATGTATGTCTTGGGTCTTTCGAGCTCAATATTAACTATTACTTTGTTGGTCTCTTTTAGCAGAACCTTTGTATTAGTTTATTTTTATTTTTGTACTCTACTCGATACATGCCATACCTTAGTTTTTTTATGATAAACCAAATTTCCATGATAAATTTTTTTTGTCGTAGCTACGCCTTTGACATGTAAGACGGGGGGAGTAATGAACGTATTAACACTTATTTATCAGTTTTATTGCATGGATAGAGTTATGTGTTGGGGCATACCTTGTTGCTGGGGATTGAATTAGGGTAACACTTATTTGTATAAGGCTGATACCTTTTGAATTTTCCATTTTCCTTCTTTGTGTGGTACAAGTTCATACTCAATTTTTATAGACCGTGTTGTCTTTCACAGTTGTGCTAAGTAATAATTCCTGGTTGTGAAACTCGGTCTTTCCCAAATATTTTGAAGGCCTAGAAAGAAAAATTATCCCTAAAAACAATCCTAGTGAGGCGGGGATTCCTTCTCGACCTTTATAAACTTCAAAATCAGCATAGTTGGTTTGATTGTCCCACGTACCTACAAACAAGTTCATGGGAAATTCCTGGGACTAAGTTCTAATGCCCAAATCAGCTTTCATTTTTAGTTTAAGGATTTTATTGGAGAAAATACCATTTCCTTTCTCCATGTTCTTGAATTCTATTTATAGCTGATGAGTTGTGTCACATGGTTGATTGTGGTCCATGTCGTTCCCATTATTATAGGATCATGGTCTTGCTAAGGTAATCATGGGCGCTCATCATCTTTCCTCTCGAGGCGAGGTGCTCCCTACATTGTGCAAGCTACTCTTTGTGTTCACTGTCTCGGTTCGTTGGTACTAGGTGTTCCCTTTGGGTTGGACTTCGATTGGTTTGGGGATTTGATGTTCTCACTTTATACTCTTTTTTAGCATACTTGAAACTCATATTTTTAATAGATTATAGGTTGCATGTAAGCTTAATGTATATTTTTGTCAATAAGAAGGTTATGATAATGATGTAAGACTTTTATCTTAATTCTTTAGTTTAAGGGGTTTGAAGCGTATTTTATGATCGTACTCATGGATTGAAGATTCAAGCATGGAAATTTAAGGAAAGGTCTTATTAGTGAAAGCCGATATGTTATTTGCAGAAGAAAAATCTAGATTTGCATAAATAAGTAAAGGGAAAAAATGATTCCGGGGGGTTTTTTGGAGCCAAATACTGGGAATGATCTGAGACAAAACAGTGTCTGTGGATAGCATAATTGGATTCTTCTCTGCGAGTAATATAAAAAGGAATTAGAATTCCCAAAATGGATCAATAACTTTTGAGGGATTTAATGGGCGCCTGAGCAAAATACGGCGCCCGAGTTGAGCCATGAGTTTTTAATTATGCCACGATTCTACTCGTGTAAAGGCCATTCCGCACAGGCAGAGCACTGCTGCAATTTTCTCTCATTTTGCCTTTTCTTTTCCATTTGACTCCTACTATAAGTAACATGTTATCCTCTCATTTGGGGGTTTCTTGGCCATACTTGAGGGCTCCAAAATCCTATTTTTTCCACTTCTCTTTAAATTTATTCCATGTTTCTTTGTAGATTTTTATTCTATGTTATGAATTTTGATAATCTAGGCTAGTTTTGTTCTTACGAGCAATTGATTAAAGCTTCCAAGCCCGTGTGGTGAGAACCTCTTAAAATGTAATTAGATCTCTTTATTAACATGTATTTTATATGCTTTGAATGTTGATTTTATCTTCATTTATGTGATTATAAGTGTGCTAATATAGATTGTTTGTACGATAAAATGTTAGGGGTTAGATGAAACTGATCAGCTTCTTCTCTTTTGACAAATTGTCCAACAACATGAAATTAGGATTTCTAATTAGATTGATGAAATTAATCATAGCTAGGTAAATATGATAATGTTTAACTCTTTGTCATGTTTGTCCTTAGGTATAAAATATAGGAAAGTCTTGAATGTTTAAATTTCTTGATCATCTAAAGCTGTCATTTGTGAGGTTTATAAAGAGATGTCAAATTCACTCTTGTTGATTGCGCTTAAAGAGAATAGGAGGTTTACCTCCACAATATGCAGTAAAGATAGTTAAGGAGGTTATTGATTCAATGATTGATAAGAGGGTTGGAAGTGGAAATCAAGTGCACCCAAGGTGTCGTAACTTTGTATTTAATCATATCTTTGTAGTTTGTTTGCATGATTAGCATACCATCTCATATATACTAGGTACCTTGTATTTCAATTTCATAAATTAGTCAAACGAAACCAACCCCCATCTACATATACATACATACATACATACACAAGCACGCACGCACACACATATATATCTAATATTATATGAATAAATACTTAAGAAAATCCCTCTTCTTTGTTGACGAACCCTACTATCACTATTTACTTAATTGTATCTTAGGATTTAATAGGTGTTAAACTTTGTATATTTGAGAGGTACGACAATGACCTCCCAAGTTTTGGCACCGAAGAAGATGGTATTTTTAAGTGTTGAAGCATATTTGTGTGCATATTTGTTATTTAAATTTTATACGGTTTTTTTTGTGCTTGGATATGTATTGCCATTGTTATTAGTTTATTGTACGTACGTGTTCCAAGAACTGAGAACCTTTGCACTACGACCCAAATTCTTTGTGCTTCTTTGTTTTTGTTTGCTTTTGATTCGCACTAGGTATTGCTTGAGTTCTTGATACACTTTTACTAAAAATATTTTCCATATGATTCCAAATTTTTAAACAAAATGAAAACATTTAAGATATCACCTTGAGGGAACTCATGGTGAGAAAAAAGGCTCAACAAGTAAGGTTATGTAGGATTTGTCCTTCCAATCAACCTACCGAATCTTGATATTGGTTCAGAGAGGAGCACGGTGAGGAGAAAAGACCCGTTGGTTTCCAAAACCAAAGGTATCATGAGGAGTGCTATGATGTGGTTAAATTTGTTGGTTTTCAAGGTCAGTGAGCTCAATAATGGAATCCATACTACAATTATTACAATCTGGAATGGAGTGGTAATCCGAATTTGCGGTATGAGAATGCACTGGAAAACCAACACTACGAGGAATATGATAAGCTTTCACCACATTATGTCATGACCCAAAACCAAGCTCAAGGAAGAGGTTTAAGCTTGACACATGAAGAGATCGTACAAGCAATAGAAAACTTGACCAACTTGACCAAAACCAATGAGGAAGAAAAAATCGAATCTCTTCAAGAAGAAAGACAGTTGAGGAGCATGTGAGAGATATGATGGAAGTGTTGAGCCGAATGGAAGCTCAATTTTTCAAAGATACGTCATCCTAAGTTGAACTCGAAGATATAATGAGTGAGTTCACCTTGAAGAATGAATATGAGTTCCAAAGGGATGAGGAGTTGGTTGTTGAAGACAAAAAAGTTGAGAAATAGGTGATTGTACTACATTCATTATTTTTTATATCATCACCCTTACCCACACTGATTGAACCAACTCCATCGTTTTCAGAATTCTTGAAAGAGAAAATAGGGGAACCAAACGATTATACCAAGTTTCCTTAACACCCATTTCCTTTAAGACCAACTTCATCTCCAAAGAATATTCCTCTTGGAAAAAATTTACCCCCACCTCTCTACTTTTGGATACTTATGGTGAAGGAGTTCAAACGCTCACCATATGGATAACATTAGGGCCGTGCTGACGATCTTAAATATATGGAGCTTCTCGGGAGGCAGCCAGGGTTGGAATTGTTTTAGAAGATTTTTATTTTGGAAAAAAATTGAAAAAAAAATGTCCTTAACCTTATCCTCATACTCTTACCCCCATACCACAAAAAATACCACCACAATCCACCGTGAAAAATCACCACAAAAACCACAACCTATGAGTACTACTAGTTGTTGCTTTGTGTGGGTGTTGATAAGGACTTGCATAGTTGTGAAGCTGTAGTGAATGGGTCTAAATTGCATATAGGGTGGAGTTCGAGAACATGGAGGAGAGAACGTTCATTTAGAAGTGAGCACTGCCACCACCAGGAAGGATCTTCAAGGTACTAGTTTGAGTTTTTCTTTCTTTGTAACTTGTCTCTTTGTTAACATTGAGGACAATGTGTGTTTAACGGATTTAGAACTGCCTTTAAGATAAAATAAACGGTGACTTGGGAGGGTGGTTCCAAACTCATAAACTTAATAGTGGATTTTCTACTAGTAATAGTTAAATAGGTTATTGATTGATCAATAAGAGGTTTGGAAGCAGAAATCAATTGCGCCCAGGATGTCGTAACATTGTGTGTAATCTTATCTTTCTAATGAGGGTTAATAGTTAAGAAGCCACCGATGATCATGAACGTATCATTCAAGTAAGTTGAGTGATTAGAAGTATTTAAAAAAAACTATTGAATATTTATAATTTAACTTTGACATAGCTCCATGATAAAAAATAAAAATAAAAGGACTTCATAATTTCCCTAATGAGTTTCTCTATACATTGGATTGGAGTATCAATTTGGGGCGGTGCATGAACATATAGCAGTGGAGGAAATTAAAGGTAAAAATGCACCTGTTTCTTTAGTTTTGTGTACATGCACATACATATGTAGTAGGCCTTTATGCTTTATTGGCCCTCTTCTTTGTCAGAGTTCTTATCCACCCATGTCCGACTGTCCCTCTATCAAGCTTTTTTCCCACATGGCGCGCATTCCCTTTACGAATGGGAGGCTTTTTCCAGTATTTGATGAGCTGGAACAGGTGCCCAATCCGCTTTCGCCATCTCAGCGACCCGGTGGACGCCTTAATTGGATGCTCAATCACAGCCTTGGCATCCTCCATGCCATGCCACTCGTCTGCCGAAACCTTAGCGTTCTTTTCCCACGACGCGAAGCCATTATCTCCAAACTTGATCGATATGAACGAGTCTGCAACATGTTTCATTCAAAAGAGAAGAAGATCAGTCACAGTTACTCTTATACTACGTGGAAATTTTGTGTTTGGGGAGGTGAGAGAACGATTTAAATTATTATTCATATTCTTTTGAGAAAAACTCGATATAAATATCTAATGTTTGTTGAGGGGCAAGTATATAATGTTTGTTGAGTGATGATAGAAAGAGTAAAAAATCATAGTGAACGATGTGGATGCTAATGAAAGACTAAACCACTAATAACCTTTATTAAAATTGTAACTAATTAGATATACATTTGTCTTTTCATTATTACCACATCACTCACTATTTTATGATTTCACTATATTTCACTCCATTTATCATCACTCAATGTTTAAGTGGTACTTGATAAGTCCAATAATATTTAAATGGTTCTATAACTAAGAATATGAATGTTGATTCATAGTACTCCCTCCGTTTCTCTATTTGTGGCACACTTAGCTTATTGTAATTTTTTTTAAATGACACACTTTCCATTTTTAGCAAAATTCTTTCAATACCATCCACTCATTCTACTTTTTGTTTTCTACATTCAATTTCATCCACTCATTTTCTTCACATAAATTCAAGCACTCGTACCTATAGTGTCACAAATAGAGAAACGGAGGGAGTATATACAACATGTGAATTATACTTCATTTGTCTCATTTTAATCGGTATACTTTATTTCTCCAATTTAATTCGATCATTCTACTTTTTTCTTTCTAAATTCAATTTCATTCATTCATTCATTTCATTCATCTAAATCCAAACATTTAAGGTTATGGTGTCATAAATCCAAACATTTAATAGTAACATAAAGATGGATTTTTTAAACATTGAATTACATGAAATATTACTGATGAAAGCAAAACTTTAAGTTGAACTATTCTATGGCAGAAACAATCTGTATCTGCATATGACTGTCTCATTTCATTCACATATATTTTACACAATTTTAAAAGACAATTAATATTTTTATATATTTTACAGAATTCATTATACTCCCTCCGTCCCATAATAAATGGCACCATGGAAAATGGCACGGTATTTTATAAAAGCTGAGGTGGCAAGGA
>JAULKK010124861.1:0-17131 GCA_032355705.1 Rubia peregrina | reverse complement strand
TGCTTTTTTTTATAAAAAAAAACACACACCTAATTTATAAGTTACCAAACAAAAAAGGTTGGGCTTATAAGCACAACATCTTATAAGCCCTGCCAAAGAGGGACTTAAAGCAGCCCCAAGCAGTTGCTTTTCATATACATATGCACTGGTATTGTCCAGTTTATATTGGTGCTAGGTGTTTAGAAAAAATCTCGTGGGTTTGCTTTTGGGTTCCAAAAAGAAAAAATCCATTTAAAGTAGCGCTAAGCAGCTGTTTTTCATTTACATTTGCACCGGTAATGTCCAATTTATACTGGTGCTAGGTACTTTAAAAAAATATCGCTGGTTTGCTCTCATGTTCCAAAAGGAAAGAAATAACAAAAGGCATTTAAAGCATAGCTAAGCAACTTCTTTTCCTATACATTTGCACCGGTATTGTCCAATTTATACCGGTGCTAGGTACTTAAAAAAAGGCCAACTTGGGTTCATCTGAACCATTCATTTCTTTTGTTGATTTAATCTCAACCATTAAAACATATTGCTATATATAATCTAAAACCCTAATTCTATTACCACTTCATCATCCCTCACACCCTTCACTACAGTACACTCTCTACCATCACCATGCCCCTGACAATCTCCATCTCTACCCACTCCTGGCAACCTCCACCCTCTTCATCCCCTACCCACCATGGAAACACTTTACGATGCCTTATCACCACTGAAATCGCCGCGACACATGATTTGTGAAGTTTAAAACCCTTGAATTGAAGATTTCCTCACGGCGTGGATTGATTACACTTTGCAGCGGGCTTTACTCGTTTAGAGGATGATCGAGGGCACCGTAAATGAAGAAATGAACATCACCAAAGTCTGAGTGGAGCACATTCTCCCACTTTCTCTGCTCATTTCAACTAAACTCCAGTGAGCTGTGATTTTTTCATTTTATTATGATGGATTTTTTTATTACTGGTTTGGGGATTTGTTGAGATTAAGTTAGAAATTGTTTCATTGCAATGTGGTTATAGAATGTGAAGTACGAGTTTGATAAGGGGGTAGTTAAAGAAGATGGCACAACTTATTACAAGGTACGGTAGATTCGTTTCATGTTCTTGGAGATCTAATTAGGATAATTTGAGCTTTGTATTTATTTTCCTACTTGGTTAATTTATCTGTTTAGGTTTATCTTTGGAACATTTGCTTTGTTTTATGCTCTTATGAATTGGTTGTTCTTTTCCATTTTCGTCATTCACACACTCGAATTTGATCCAATAATTCATAAGGCCGGATTATAGTGTGTGGAGGGTCAAGTGATGTTGAAACAGGAGTTGCATCTGAGGAAAAGTGTTAAGCAAGGCCAAATGGTTTGTTCACTTTCGTGCTTTATTTTCACCAGCATGTGCTTGTGTTGTCTTCATCAACATCGATTTGTGTGTTTTCCACTGCGAATGAGGTTGGTCTTAGCTCTCTCTGTTTGTATTGGTATATTTTTTTAGTGTGATTATTTTCAGAATTTCAATGCTTCAAACATTTCTGATTTGTTGGATTAATCTGTTATCAATCTGAGTTCAACATTTTAAGAAGCTTCAATTACTTCATTGGTGTGCTTTTCACCATTAAGTATTTCTTATTTGTAGTCTGGATATATTTTTTGTACGGGGATTTTGACTAACTTTTCTTGATTTTACATCAAGGTGTTGCTCCTTTAAATTTGGTTAAGCAAGTTTTTTTTTGAATTGGGACTGCATGGACTTTTTAGTAAGTAGGGTGGATATGAAGATCAAGGCAGAAGTTGGTCTCCAACTTTCTCGAACACTGCTTGCTACAAAGAAAGTTACCTTTTGTAATCGATGTAGCTACCTTGGTTATAAGCACTTTTTTTTATATTAGTGTAGATTGATACGAGTTATTTTTAGCTACTTTAGTATATTACTAGTGTTGAGTATTCATTGAATTCAATTCACATTTTAAAACTATATTTTAGTGCATTTTTTGTGTTCTAATAAATATTTTAATTTCTAAAAATTTAATTAAAAATGAGCACCGGTAAAATCGGTGTTCATTTTTTATTAATCACCAGGGTAATAGCACCGTTAAAACACCCCAGTTGCACTAGAATTTTGGCCCCCTGAAATACCGGTACGTAATTATAGTGGTGTACAATGGAAAGTTATTGGCACCGGTATACTATACTGGTGCTAATGGGGCACCAGTATTTCAGAGGGTCATACCGGTGAAAATGGGGTGTTTTACTAGTGATATTGCCCCTGTCCTGCATTAATGTAGGCCTTTATAAATTATATATTTGAGAGGCAAGATGACGCTCTCCCATATATTTCAAATTAAAATAAAATAATAATGTTCCAAGCTCATCTCTCAAAAAATGCACCAAACTCGGAATTAAATGGGACTTTATGTTAAATGTTAGCAATATGTATTTAGCCATCAAGAGACTAATTCATTGAAAAAGTGGCCGATAATATTACATCATCGATTTCGTAAAATGTCCCTATAAATGATTACACTCAGTCAGGATAAGTTACAGAATCAGAACCTACAAGATGACCAAATTATTTAGTAATTAAAATATTATATCTACAACATCTATCCCGAGCTGGTTACATGTTTCGTAACTCATTGGATCCAAAATAGAAACTGAATATGTTGTGTTCCATATGAAAGAGTTGTACATATTCCGGTATTGGAACCTTCGTTAGAGAATTTTATCAGTCCATTCAACTTTAATCAAAAATTTGAAACTCTAAAGGGAGGAAAGTATATGAACAAGTACTCCATGTTCAAGAACACTAGACAAACACTTAAATATCCTCAATCAATTATTACATCAATCCCATGAAATCAAAGTCAAAGTGCATTTCATTAAAACTTAAAATGTTATGGTGACAATGTAATTTTGGTGCACAATTTAAAGACGATAGAAAGTACAATGTTAGATAATCCTCAGATTCATCCTCAGATTCATCCTCATCTTCTTCATTGTCGCTGGATTATGTAACATTTCCAAATGCAACCACTTCTCCATATGTACTTATCTCTATCTCAATTTCTTCCTTGCAATAGTAAGCATCATTTTTGGCCCCTAAGATCCCCGACCTTCATCACAAAGGATTCCATTTGGTTAACGAAGCATGCAAATAATTTCTTGACCTTCTGCACCCCTTAAGCATTCATGACATACAATAAAATTCAACAAACAAAATTAAAAATACAAACCAAAATTAAAATGTTTCACTATGACTTATGGATTCTCATTGATGAAGAAGCATCAAACCCTGTATCCATGTCCCTCTTCACACGTTTAGCAGCTCTCCCCAACACGATCTTCACTCTCAGCTTCTTGGTTTTTAAACACCTCTAGTTGCTTGGGGTTAGGCCATTTTTTTCGTACAGTTTGCGAGGCAATGGATGGTCAACACGATGATTCCATTCCCCCGGATCATCTTAGAGATCAAGAAACATTAAGGAACTCCTTCATTGTCTCGATGGCTTTGTTCATGTAAGAGAATATGGTAGACCCCATATTGAAAGATTTAGTTTCTATGCTTTAATAGAAAGTCACGAGGCTTCCAATTGCAGGTTCCCAAGCATTCCATCCACTAGGAAGCACATTCATACTCACCCACTCGAAAACCAACCTTTCCTCCAAGCTCAACGCCGATAATTCATATTTTTTGCTTAGCCGGGAATATCTCCTAGCAATCTAAATACGCATGCCCTATATTTACTGGACAAAGAGGTTAAGATTCAGTCTTACTATGCCGCTATTACCGGTGATATACCTCACGAGGGCCATCATAAACATTAGGATGCACATAACTAGGATTGATCCGGGGGCACCCTAACACAATATTTATTGTAAATTCACTAACAAGGACCGTTATTCCATTAACCATGGTTAGGTTAGATTTCTCGTCCCAAAATAGCATAGAATTGAACAACTTCATTGTGATGAGTTGGATAATCCATTGTTACTAGGTTGTGTAAATAGGAGCAACGGATATGATATACTGTGTAATCAAAATTAAGATCAGAGACATGTTTTAGCACCTTTGTAGCCGTGCATTTAGGTTCTAGCCATTCCTCGTAGCACTTCGATGCCTCGGTGTTAAAAACTTGCTGCTTGCTCTGGCCTCATGTGGACTCACATGATCACGTCGTGTTCTTGTTTTTCGATTGTGGACAAGAGACCTCTCTTCTTGGTCTACCACAAGCTTCAATAGTCATTGAGTTGTGCCACAAAATAAGCATTTGATGTTAAACCCCTCTTTGATTTTGTTGTGCCCTGAGAATGATCAATTATAGATAGTTCCAATTTTTGAAGATCAAACTTGGTTTTTATTAATTGCAAGGTGTGTTGGATGGGGATTTCAAAGTATGTAGGGAGTAAGAAAGTGTTTGGGAAGAACATTAATGTTGTGAGACCTAGTCCCGAAATCGTAACAAATGTCGTTTATAAATGAGGCACCAACCATGCACAACTCTCGATTTTTGGACATTTTACATTATGTGTTCTAAAATTGTAACACTATTAGACTTTCATTTGGCGGTCAATTCACGGCATATTACCACAGTGAAACCTCTTAATCAAAATTACAAATCTAGTTAACCCCTAAATATTGTCCCAAAAACTTAACCCTCCCACTTCATCTAAAAATATTTTTTCCCCATTACAATTTTCCTTCCCCACATCCATCCACCAATTTCATTACATGGATTCACCATGAACAGAGCAAAATCAAATTAATTTTGCCAAGTTATTTTGTCATCTCATTAGGTTTCATATCTGAAGAAAAGGTTCATTCGGGTAAAAATTTTATGAACACTTTGTAGTGTTAAGGGAATGGAGTATCCTATGTTAGAGATTCAAATTTCATTAATCTAATTTTCCATAGCATATCACTGTTACATCTTTTATGAAAAATTAGGTTTTTGTGGAAATTTATAAATGTTCATTCTTGATGGGTCCATTGTTGCAAATACGAAATGCATTTTCTCGGGTTTGTGTAGGTGACATTTATTCCATACAAGATGCAATTACAAAAAGAACCAATCATGGAATACGAGATAGCTACAACAAAAGTTGTCATCGGGCATAACGAGATTATGGGAACAATGATTGGAATGTGAGGTAAGTTTTCGTTCGAGCATTATTATTACATCTCATCTCTTCACGACCTAGTTATGTTGACAAAAAATTCTAACCAACAGAATTCCCTTGTTTATCGTATGTTAGGTCTGTTGAGAAATGTATGTTTCAAGATGATGGATGTACCAAGCGATCGCTCCAAGCCCACTTCAAAGTTTAGGGAACATGATTAAATCTTTCACAATAGGTTGGAGGATGGCTTTGTCGCCATGTCCATTACAATCTACTTCAATACCATATACTTTAATTCCTTTTCAATATAAGAAGAAGACTACATGTGATGTAGTTAGTTGCAAATTAAATGCTAAGAGTTCTTTTATAAATTATTGTCAATAACGCTTCCTATGAATATTATTCTTGACTTTGTTTGGTTGTAATGCACGAAGTGTAATGGAAATGATTTTAGTTTCGAGATGAAATTGTGCTTATAGCCACGTCGATGTAGCTGAACAACTCTTTAGATTCATAAATTGAAAAATGACTACAATTTTTTATATGTGATCCGATCTCGTAACTAACCCCAGATAAAAATTTCATATGCAAGTTTTAAAAGAAAATCAGAACAAGTTTTAATTTCGGAAACTACCACTACACGCGGTGCGTGTCTTGTCGGTTTAATTAGTTTTTGGTTTATTCTGTTCAGGTTATTTGGTTTTGCCACTAAAAAACTCAAAACAAAAATCGATCCGAATAACCTAAAAAATCAAATTATCAGAACCGAATTTGAAATTTAGTTTCAAACTGAATAAATTGAATTCATGGAATTTTTATTTAAAAATTACTAATAATATATAAATTAATTTAAAATTATATACAATTATGTAATTTAATTTCTACATCATCAAATTCAAGTGTTTAAAATAAAAATCCAATAGCTACAATACAAATTCAACCATAACAATTTTAAAATTTTAAAATTATATTATTAATATATATAATTTATTTATTTTTAAATTGCAATTTGGTATTAAAAATAATATCATATCTATTCACCACTTGTGTTATTTTTATTTTTTATTCTTGTACTAGCCATTAAGCGAATGGTTAGGAGACGCCCTAGTTTATCATTGTTAACAAATAAGAGTAATAACTCCCAATTCTTCTAAAGTGCTAGAATAACTTTGGACCCATCGGAATTTTTCATCAACATTGGTTTCAGCCAGTACTGTTGGAAAAGATAGATTTACCCTCATACTTAAAAACAAAAAAAATAAGTAAAATGTGAAATGTCTTCTACCCTAGTCATTCCATAAATATTCAAACCTCTCTGTACCCTTGAGATCGAACAACCCACATTGTTCTTCAGCAAAAATGATGCAGAGGGACCGTCACTGGTAAAGATCTCGGAGTGAGCATACACAAGATGGTCCTGGTGGATGTTGTGCCTGAAGGAGTCGCCGATAAGGTTGCTGCGGCATCAGCAGAGCAGCAAACCTTAGAGGAGGTTTTAGTGTAATTGGTTGAGATCAGGTTCTATGAACTGGGCTAATGCGAGTAAGAGTGTGTCGTATTATGATTGGTTAGAGGAGAGTTCTAGGTTAATTGGTGATAGCTATGAGCGCGTCAGATTCAGATTTATGTTTCTTTTTTGCTTTTGCTGAAGGATATAGAAACTAGTGCCCATATTACAACTGCCAAGCAGATAAGCATGGGTTAGGAGACACCCTAGTTTATCATTGTTAACAAATAAGAGTAAAGTGCTGAAATAACTCCCAATTCTTCTAAAGTGCTGGAATAATTGTGGACCCGTCCAAATTTTTCATCAACATTTGTTTCTGCCAATACTGTTGGAAAAGATAGATTTACCCTCATAATAAAAAACAAAAAATAAGTAAAATGTGAAATATCTTCTACCCTGGTCATTCCATAAATATTCAAACCTCTCTCGGTACCCTTGAGATCGAACAACCCCAATTGTCCTTCAGCAAAAATGATGCAGAGGGACCTCTGTTGGTAAAGATCCCGGAGTAAGCATACACGAGCAGTCCCTGGTGGATGTTGTGCTAGAAGGAGCCTCCGATAAGGTGGCTGCGGCATCGCATAGCAGCAAAACTTAGTGGAGGTTGCAGTGGAATCGGTTGAGATCAGGTTCTATGAACTGGGCTAATGTGAGTGAGAGTGTGTCAGATTATGGTTTGTTAGAGGAGAGTTCTAGGTTAATTGGCGATGATGATGAGCGCGTCAGATTCTTATTTGTGTTCCTTTTGATTTTGCTGAAGGATATGGAAACTAGTGCCTAGATTACAACTGCCAAGCAGATAAGCATGGGTTGTTCAACATTTTAGTCGCCCACTGACTTACGATCCCTTCTTTACTGGGTTAATGCTTTTATTCAATGTTTTTATGAATTAGTCTGTTTAACCCTTCAAAATTGTGCAATTTAAGGAATGTGAAATTAGAATATGTTAATTTAGAATATTAATTAATAGTTGTTGAGGTTGTGTTTTTTTCTTTTGTTTTCTTTTTTTCTGAATTTTACATTTTTGGGTCAATATGTATTGTGATGGAACTTTTCTTTTGTAAATTTTGCATTGGTAATTGCAGGTATTGGCAATACCAGTTTCTAAGTTATTTTTTAGGAAATAAATTGAAGTTATTTTAGTTACCTATATTGTATGGATGCTAATAGGCCTTCTACTTTAGCATATAAATGAATTTTGATATTTCCCAACAATAATGTTGGACCTTTTTTTTTCTCAATAGAAGATAATGACTAGTGTGCGGAGCTATTGTTCTTTTGTTGCTTTTACCTTTTTGTTATGTGAACATAGTGAATCTGTGGGATATCAAAATTTTACCTCTATAAATTTGGAACTTGTGAATGTAAAATGTTGATTCGAGTTACTGAATTATGAACTTGTGAGTGAGAGTGTGTTGAATTATGGTTTGATGTGACCCGCACCATTCCTTATGCATGTCCCTGATGTTGAATGCATATTAATGTGGCCAGAAGCACCTGATTTGGAGTGTGAGGAACCATTTTTTTATAGAGGATGTTTTTGTAGTAACTACACGACGAGGTTTTAAGCTAGATTTTTCTAGCTACGGTTCTATCGGTGGGCTAGAGGTCATGGTCAAAGTATTGTATGATGGGTCCCATCCAACTGAGTTCATTCTCTTGTATGTGTGCTATTGTTGTGGTTGTCGTTCTATGGAATGGGACTAGCTCGAAGATTACGTCATTCTCTCGTTGGAGTGACGCGTACCCTAAGGTTGCCAGTTGTCTTAGTGCACCCGCTTTAATTTTTCTAAACGTGAGACATGTGTGATCTTAAAGTACTCGAGCTGATGAATGAGTTTCTTATCTTGTTCAGGCACTTGATACGCTTCCTTTCCTTGACGATTTAGTAGCCTAAAATCTATTGGACGACCACTTAGAATTGTCTATGGATGTGGACGCTCTGTATGTCCATCTTTAAAACTAGGTCTAGTCCTCCAATGAGTGCCTCATATTCTTCTTTGATGTCAGTGAGGGGTAATTGGAAACAAGTGATTATTTATGTTTGTCCCCTTCAGGGCTAACCAGTACGAGCCCAGCTCTGTAGCCCTCCGTTGACGAGGCTCCATCAGCGAAGAGTGTCCACACATTTTGGTTGACTTCCTTCTTTTCTTTTTCTTGGGTTGAATGTAATTCCATGTTCTCTTAGCTCAATGGTCCATTTATCAAGTAGACGGATGTTTTTGGCTTATGAAGGATTTGATTCACAGGTTTGTTAGTGTACACCACAATCTTATGTGCTTGGAAGTAAGGTTATAGTATTTTAGGTGAGTGGATAAGTGCAAGGATCAGCTTCTCCATTGATGAGTAATCATTCTCTTCGTCTTAGAGGTTTCCACTTAGATATGCATTTTGGTCATGTTCTTGTTGCACGAGAATAGAGCTGGCAGTATTGATGAAACTTCTAAGTATAGGTACAGGGTTTCCCTAGGCTTTGGGGCTGATAGCAGCATGTATTACAACTCATTTTTCAGTTCGTCAGATGCTTTTATGTATTCCTCTATCAAGGAAACCTTGGATTCTTTTCCTAAGATATCAAAGAATGGAAAGTATTTCTTTGTCGCTTTTAAGGCAAAGCCGTTGAGCGCTGCTAAAGAACCAACAAGTATTTGAACTTCTTTTACTGATCTGGGTGGCATCGACTGTATGGCTTGTGTATTTTCTGGGTTGGCTTCTATGCCCTTGGATGATAGTGTGAATCCTAGGAATTTTCCTTCTCTTACGCCAATGTTTTATTTCTTTGGGTTTAGCATTAATCTAGTTGATTGGAGTGTGATGACTGTATCCCCTAGTCTTGTGGGAATTCCTCGAGAGTTCTACTTTTACCGACTATGTTGTCAATATAAATCAGAATAGTTCTCCCTGTCTATTGGAAAAATGCCTTGTCGACTATCTGCTAATATGTGGCTCCTATATTCTTCAGTCTGAAAAGACATGTTAACTTAACAAAATGCGCCAAAATTTGTTATCAATGTTGTTTTCTTTACATTTTCTGGGATCATTTGGATATGGTGGTATCATTTGTATGCTTTGAGGAAGGTTATGACTTTGTATCCTGAGATTAATTCTACTAGTCGGTCAATCTTCAAAAATGGGTAGTAATCTTTTGGGCAATATCGGTTGAGATCTGTGTAATCTATGCATATTCGTCATCTTGCACGTCCTTTCATCACCATGATTTGGTTGGCCAACCATGTTGGATATATGAATTCTCTTAGTATGCCTGATTGTATAAGGGTTTTGACCTTGTTCTCTATGGTTTTCTTTCTTTCGTGGGTGAAGACCCTTTGTTTTTTCCGGATTGGCTTAATCGAGGGGTTTATTTTTAGGCAGTGTATCACAATAGAAGGTTCTACACCTACCATATACTTTACTAACAAAGTGAATATGGTTTTTCACTTTTTGAGCATGGTAATAACTTTTGACTTGACTAGCTCTAGTAGCACCTTCTCGATCTTAATTTTTTTAGAAGCATTGTTTTCGTCTAGGCATGATTTCTTGGTGTCTTCTCCTAGCTCATCTCCCCCTGGTGGAATTCTCTATTGGGCTTCCTTGTTTGCTCGAGTGCACCGTGGGTTGTGGTGTGCCCTAGTCGCTGGCTTCATGGCAATGACCATACATTACCTTGCTACCTATTGGTCTTCCCTAACAGTTACTACTCTAGTAGGTTTAGGAATTTCATGACAAGTTGATGGGGGAACCATATGGACTTGTCAACATTCATCCATGGTCTTCCTATGATCGCATTAAATGGACTTTGTGCCTCCATCAGTAGGAAGTCGCCCAATACTATGCATGACTTTTCTTTTTGGCCAATGTTGATGGGAAGTCATATGATCCTTAGGGGCCATTAAACATTTCCCCTAAAGCGAACTATAGAAGATTTTGCCTTTCTTAGGTATGTTTACTTTAACCCTAGATTTTTGAAACTATACAAAAATAATATTTTCACCATGCTCCCATCGTCTATAAAAACTCAGTGCACTTTGGAATCTCCTATCTTCGCTGTTATGGCAAAGACATCTTTGTGTGGTTATGCATATGGGATTGCATTTTCTTCGCTAAATGTGATCGCTTTGTTTGATAGCATCCTCTTATCTGTGGGCTATCAGGGTGGTACGTACTTTGCATGTTTCTTCACGGCGTTGTTAGACATAGGCTCCGCTGACCCTTGGATTGATTCATCATTTGTGAGACGTAGTCCTATGTGTTTTCCATGTGTTCTACTGCTCTTTCCATTTTTTTTCTGCGGTCTTATTTGCCCTTGGGTTGTGGATGTGTTCATTTCCGTTCCGTAGTTTCTGAATCCTGCCAACTAGTGTTCCTCTTTATTTTATTGTATGCTGACCCCCAACAGAGTAAATTTTTTGTCCGTCTCCTGAGATCGTTGCAACTATTTGTGTTATGGTCGTGATCTATATGGAAATCATAACAGTAGTCCTTTGATCTTGTGTCTGGCAGTGTCCTCGTTGGTTGGGTTCCCTGAATATTTCCTTGTGGTTTTGCTAAATTTCTCATTTCGATTTGTTGAAGGGTTTCTCAAGGAAAGGTGCGTTGTCAGTGGTTGGTTCTCTTCCACTTATGAGTACGGTTCCTCTCCTTATTTTGATCATGTCCCTTCCTTGGGTATTCTCCCAGGCTCTTTTTTCTCATCACCCATTTTTCAACTTGTTTACCTCTTCCACGCAAATGAACTTATCCACCACTTTCTTAAGATCTCTTGGGCTGTCTAGCATGTCTTTTGTGGGCTTCTTGTAGAACTCTCACATCACATGTCATTAATGAATGCCATAGCAAAATTTGGTGTGTGAGATCTTTAACTTCTAGGATTTTGGATGCAAAGCGATCGTGATATTCATTGATACTCTTTCCACTTCATTGTGCGATATTCATTAGATCCGTAAATGTGTTTGTATACTTTTGATTATGGTAAAATCTTCCCATATATTGGTCTGCTAGTTGGGCCCATCTTTGTATTCTTCGCTTGGCCAAGCTGTCGTACAAGACTATAACGGTTCCTGTGAGAAAAATAAGGAAATATTTTCTTGCCGATCTAATAGGTGCATCAGAGTTGCTCATGCACCTCTGTAGGTATGCATGAATTCTTCTAGGTCGATTGTCATGTCGTATGTCCTGAGTTGAGTTAGTGGTTTGAAATCCTTTGGCACTGCAAAGTTTTAGAATTCTTCTACTAGAGAAGAGTGTTCTGCTTCACATTTTCGACGTTGTAATGTTCGACATCGTGTTGGTTTTTGTGAAACCTATTGAACATCTACTTCTCCGGATCCAATTATCTTCCCGTCTCTAGCTTGTCTTCCTATTTCCTGCTGGCGTTGACAAATTATTTATAAAGCTATTCCCTATTGGCTTCTAAAAGAGCTATGAAGGATTGCTTTTCCTTTTTGGGAGGTAGGGGGGGATTGTGCCTCTACGTCACCTCTGGATTTTAAGGTTTCCTCTACCCTAGCCGATGGTTTTCTTTCTGAACGTGGATCGGTTGCAGGTGGTACTAGCCCTCTCATACTTTTCGGGAGTCTTTTCTTACTTTTGGTTTCCATTATGATTCAAAGAGAACAATGTTGACCTAAGAGATAAGGTCCCCACAGACGATGTCAATGATGTAGCTTGGACTTCCTGAATGATAGCAGTGACTCTTGTTATCCTTAAATACTTCGTTGTTTAACTTGCAAGAATCTCCCATATTAGATCTAGAGTAAAATCCCCAATGCTAAAGTTTGTGTCAGGGAGCAATGGATAATGTTAGTTCTCTTTTGCCGCTTACATAGGTGATAGTGCACCATTTATGCTAGGCCCTATCACGTAGCCAAACCTGCTCAAGTTCCTTGAATTACCCTCAAAGTAATATCCTTTGGGTAATAACCATTGGGTCGGCCCAAGGAATAACTTCAGTAATTTCTCTACAAGAGAACAAAACTGTTGCCCTACCTACCAACCTATATAAAGAAGAGAGGTAACACTTTATACTCAACTATTCATTCCTAATTCAAATACACTTTCTGACTTTATCATCGGAGACTCTTACCTTCGGAAAACTCCGAAGTTCTTCCTTGAAAATTCCAGCTAAAGCAGCGGCGAACTTTTCATTGGCGGTTTGGGGTGCATCAGTGGTTTTTTTGTCCCTCAATTATTTCTAGATCCATTCTTCCCATATTCTAGGTGACACACACCCACTTAGGGTGTGTTCTAGAGGGCCAACGTGGTGGCTAGGTCATGATCCTTAGATTGTGGTTATCGTGATAACTATATGTGGTCGTGGCCTAAAGTGTGTTTTACACGTTGTTGGGTTTGGACGGTCTAGTGAGTTCTTGCCATCGGTTTGCTGGCATGAGCACCATGTTTGCACTCTGCTTAGTTTTATGGATTGCATACGTACCCTACCTATACCATTAACTTACAACATAAATTTCTAAGTAAAAAAATTACGCATTTGTTTCTTACAAATGCATTTCTTTATATCATTTGAAAGGATAACATAAGTAGAATGTAATAATAAATTTTCAACATATAGAACCTTCTAACTCACACACTACATGCGTTAAATTAATTGATGCATTTTTTCACACAACATTTAGCCAAAACAAAATTTGAAACATTTGCATCATTTTAAACCATTCAATCACAAGAAAATACAGTTCAAACATATTTAATTTTGCACCAATCAGTCACAAAACCATTTGATCACAACAACAAAAAATTGAAAACGTCCGAAGTTTAACATTATCAGCACCTTCATAAAAAATTGCACCATCAAATTATCCATCATCTTACTCCTAATCTCCAAGAAAAAATGAAGGCACAGAGGAACAAGTTTTCTTCAAAATCCTAGCAACCATCTTTTGAACCAACTCATTTGTTCTTGGACCGTCTATCACATCCAGAGTTGTCATAGGAGCCTTAGAATTTTCGCTGTTATTTAGTTGCATAGCAGAACTTGCATTTGCTCTCTCTAAATTCATTACTAAATACTAAGTGACAACCTTCGTGTTACGTTTGAACAAAAGGAAAGCATTGTTCACACCCAACAAATTTTTAGATTTTTTTATTAGTAAATATAGCCAAACAGGCAAAAAAATAAGAACCAAATGCTCACACACAATATCACCTACATCTACCTACAAAAAATCAAAATTAACTAATCAAAGAAATCAATTTAACATGCACAATATTTAGATAAATAAATAAAGCTTCTAGATTAATTTTTTTTGTTAAAAACAACATAAACTACATTAGTGTAAAAACAATACAACACCTGCAATATCCAACCCTTTGCTACCATCACCAACAATTTGTATAGAACTTGAACCAGTAACAGTCACAATGAGACAAACCCATCTTCCCACTAGCATCTAAAATGCTACTCATCAATGAATCATATTTAAGAGATTGGGGTACGTGAACATCATTCTTCTTATTATGAACAATAACGTTCAACCTTTACTTTCTAGGCCTAGCAACAAGAGATTGCTTATTAACAATCGCCAAAACTGACTTTTCTTCCATAGTCTGACTCGCATGTAGAGTTGCAGACCAGCAAACCAATTCAACAACTATACCACACACAAAAAAATAAAATCTATATGTAATCATTAAACCAGCAAAAATAACAACTTAATAAAAAAAGTATGAAAAAAAACTTACCCGTGGAAACACACAATTTTTGAAACTTTATCACTTTTTTAAAAGCAGTAACCACTTCAGTTGGTAATTCAGAACCTTCAATAGTTATATTAATAACAAATTTCAGTGGAACTCCTGCAAAAATATATACATAATAAGTGCTGATAAATGGAACATATAACTAAACAAATGCATTCCAAATTAAAAATAAAAATACACAACAAAACCAAAAACCAAACTAACAAATACACACTCAATATTAACTAATGCATCATATAAATAAACAAATGCAGTTCGTAAATCCAAATCAACAATCAAAGTCAAAATAATAATAATAAACCATTTGTAGTTCAACTAACAACTACATACTCAATACTAATAAATGCAACATTTAATTAAACACATTCAATTCCTCCTTCGAAACCAATAACCAACAACAAATAAAAATAAAATTCATATGCAGTATAATTAATAAATGCACACCGAATACTAAAAAGTGCAACATGGTACAAAAAAAATGCAATTACTAATTCAATATAAAAAATACACAAAAAAACATAAACCAAAAGGCAAACTAACAAATACACACTCAATATTAACTAATTTAATATCTAAATAAACAAATACATTTCGTAAACCAAAATCAATAATCAATAGCCAAAATGATAATAATAAACCATATGCAGTTCAATTAACAAGTACATACTCAAGCTAACAAAGGCAACCGTTTATTAAACACATGCAATTCCTTATTCGAAATCAACAACAAATAAAAATAAAATCCATATGTATTATAACTAAAAATGCACCATACATACTGAACAATATAACATGCAACAAAACAAATGAAATTCCTTGTTTAAAATAAACAATCAACAACATATGAAAACAATCATACACAATATAACTAATTTGCACATAATTAAAACACATACATGCAACATATAACTAAATAAATGCATATTATAATATCAAGCTCACACAAATGCATAATTTTAATTCAAAAACAAGTAAAAACCAACATCATAAAGTCAATCAAAGGCGCCAAAAATTAAACAATTCAAAATCATAAGTATTAACATACCAGACGAACTCTCACACTTATCTACAATATTTTTTGGGTGTGTTTGATAAAGTTGCGCTTCTAAGCAAAAATGACTTTTTTAAATTTTTTTTAAAAAGGGAGACAAGTTTCTACTTTTCCTCAAAAGTTAGCTTCTATTTCTTAAATAAGTATTTTTTTAGCAATTTACCAAACACTTATAAGCCCTGCCAAACACAACCGTTATCTTTGACAAAAGTTTATAACACATGAAGAATCAATTATTCGTAAGAACACTATTTTGTCCTCGCCCTCACCTAAACATGAAGTAAATTAGAAAGCATAACAAACCATAACTATTGATTGATTCCAAATGACAGAAACGGACGACTAATCTCTAATTGACAACTCCACCAAGAAGAAACATCAACGAATTTGAAGTAAACCGTTAGCAACTAATTTGGAACGATGCTACAACGACGAAAAAATATGCCCAACGGCGAAGGAAAAAGAACTGCGGAAAACACCAATAGAATACGACCGAGAACGATGGAAAAAAATGATGATAAGGCGGAGAAAAGACGTTGGCGAAGCGGGAAAATAAACGATGGCAAAGTGGCAGAGAAAACAAGAAGGCTGATTAAAGGGGGGGGGGTTACCAAATAAAAAAATGAAAAAGAAAATTAATTATTTATACTAGAGTAAAGTGCATTTATTCTTCCAAATTCTTTGTTTAGTTCACATATGCCCTCTAGTTTTTTGAAAGTGCACATACACCCCTCCTAGTTTTTCGAAAGTTCACATATAACTCTCCCAACTTTTTGAAAGTGCACATAACCGGAAATTAGTGTTTGGAAAATTGAGAAAAATTCCCCAGAATGGTGCTACAGTGAATAGTTAAGATGTAAATGGGAAGTGAATGCGTCCTCGTCCTACCTTTTGTTTTTCCATTTTTTCACGTCCTACATCACACTTTATTTTTTATTTTCTGGGAGGAAATTTGAAGACGCATTCAGTGAATGCGTATTCGACCAATTTTTTTAAAATGGAAGATGCATTATGCTAATGCGTCTTCATCGTTTTTAAATTTTTTTTATCGAAAATCAAATGAGGTCGCATTAGCCTAATGCGTTTCAGTACTTTCAAACCTGCTATCTGGTCAAACACATGAATAATGTCAAGAACGCATTTGAAGAATGCATTCTCATCTGCATGGCGACAAACGGTGCATGGCCAAAAGGACAAAAGGACACTGGTGCTGCATGGTCAAATCGGCAAGAACACATTTGATGAATTCGTTTTAGTCTTCATGGGTGTGTGAGACCGCATTTGGCTAATGCGTTCTGTCCCCATTCTTTGGTGCTATAAATCAGCATTCCCTCCGTCCCATTTTCCAAACAATTTTCTGCTTCTTTCCTCCGTTCTAGTTTCCAAATAATTTTCAAGTTCTTTCCTTCCATCCGTCCCATTTTTGGTCCTTAGTTTCCTAGCGTGAAGTAGTGAGGTTGGAGTGTTTTGTTAAGTCTCATTTTTGTGTTGGTTGTGGGCTTGTGTTGTTGTCCGCTATTGACCATGTGTTTGCGCTGCAGGTGCTTTTGGAACTGGACGCTGGCCATTTGTTTGCCCACGCGTTGCTAGCGAAGAAGGTTTTGTATTGTTATAATTTTTTTGTCGAAATTAGTTGTTTTATTTGTTTTGTGCGATGTAATTTTTTTGGAATAAAATACTCCCTTCGTCCCACTCTAAATTGCTTATTTACTTTTTGAGAGTCAAACTTTGCAAACTTTGACCCTAAATATAAATTAAT
>JAULKK010124754.1:0-17131 GCA_032355705.1 Rubia peregrina | reverse complement strand
TGGCCTAGCATATTACAATTGGTGCACTTCGTGGGCTGCCATTCGAACACCAATTTTTGTTTTTGCACGATTTCATTTTCATCAATGAAGCACACTTGAGAGGGAAGCTCATCAAGTATCTCCATTTCAACTTGAACTCTTGCAAAATTAAGCCTATCCATGGTATGAGTGGCTGTATCAACCATCAATGGCTTACCAATAGGACTTAGAATTATGCTTAGTATCTCCGGAGTCCAATAAATCGGATCCAAATCGGGGAGCTGAACCCAAACCGGAATCTTTGAGGGCTGATCACATTTGAAATCCCTAGACCATGGATAGATTAACACCGGCTTATTATCAAAGGTAATAACTCCTCTTTCCAGCACCTTGTTCTTGAAAGCAACATCCTTAAACTTCACCATAAATACACCCGGAGAAGTAAGCCACACCTTTGTAATTTCTGCCTTCCACCACACCTTACGGAAGAAATTATCCATGACCGCAAAAGGTGGATTCCCCCCAAGAACTTTGCAAATGATGGTGCTCTCCCATGATTTGCAACTATTATCCACACTAGCCTTTGGGATTCTTCCCATATGAACACCAGCCACTTCCACGGGTGGGTAATACTTCATGCCTTCCGCCCTATCCTTGAATAGATTGGACCACGAAGAACTCGGATTTGGAGCTAATGTAGCCTCCGCTCCAAGCAAATCAGAATCGGCCAACCCTAGCCCAATACCCGAAACCAACCCTTGTTTGCCTAAGAAATCAGTACCTTTTTTTCCACTTGCAAAATCCTTGGTAGGTTCAAGAGATTTGCTAGTAGAAGAGTATGGCATCTTCCCTTGCTTAAAAATAATTTCGGCCTCCTTCCCATTCTTCAAACCAGAATCTACCTCATCTAACTTCATCAAGAAACCAACCCCCCTTGTACCACTAGTTAAATCCTTGGTAGGTGCAAGAGATTGGCTAGTAATAGGTGAAGGAGTGTGCAACAATCTTGGTGAGGTCAGATCTAGGGTAGGTGGAGAAGAAATCTTATCACCTTGGAAATGCGAAGGACCATTGGGTAAAGACCCGCTGCTGCCCTCCACCTCCATGGCCGCCCTTCCTCCTTCAAGAACACTTGAATCCTTAACCTCCATGGCCTCCTTTCCTTGTTCTTGAGCATTTAAACCTAGGTCATGGGATGGACCAGTGGATAAAGAAGCGCTGCTGCTCCCAAACTCCATGGCCGAACTTCCCCCACCATGGACCTTTGAATCCTTGAGCTCCATTGCCTCCCTTCCTTCTTTTTGAGCATTTGAATCCTTTAGGATGGCTGCAACCAGATTTGCTTCCCTCAAAATTCTCTCTTTTTCCTCCAAAGAAAGCTGCCCGAGAGCTTCTTTGATTGCCCTTTCCCTCTTCTTGCGCTTAGAACTCCCCATAGCAAGAATGCTAGAGATCCATGAGAAAGAAGAAGGGATTTAGGCTGAAAATGAAGAACACCTAGAGTGTGTGAAATTCGCCCACACTAGAGAGAGAGAAATAGGATTGGTTTTAACTCAGTTCTCCATCTTAACTCAGTTCTGCAATCAATGAACAAATTCTATTCAGAAAACATGCTTGGTGAAAAGGTCAATAAGTTGCTGCAAGTAAACACTCTTTGATAAAAACATAACATGTCCATGACAGACAGGTGCAGAGAGTTAGTAAGCTCGGTGAATAATCTAGCAATGATCTGGAAACATGAGATAATGTCAAAAAGGGTGATTGCCTTGAAAAAGAATGCCGCGTTTGGAATCAAGCTACACAAGAAATCGAAGGTTGCTTTAGTTTCTTGCCTGATGATCCTCTCCAGCATCAAAGCTGCCACTCAAGTGCTGATGGGAGCAGTAAAACGTCGTCAGCAAAGAAATCATGAACCATGGTATCAATTCATTTGAGCATTGGAAAGATCATGCTTTGCATTTGGAAATACTGTATGACGGGCTGAATAGTCGTATATCCAAAGAGAGCTAGAAAAAACCAGATCACAAAAGTTCCACTTTCGTGTGAAATCAAAGGATCTTGTTAAAAAAAAGTATTCTTCACATGAAGATCCGTACGATTGAGAAAGGGATGCAGACAACAATGAGACAAAATATAGCAGTACATGTTTGAGTTCCAAGCTTTTAATATTCTTCAGCTCCATAAGCTTGTCCACATAGAGTTTCCAATGTACTTGCCATACCTAGCTGATTGATACAGTGTAATTTATAAAACCATTTCAAGATCACATAAAAAACGAACAATCAGTATGTTTTCAAATGAATCGTACTGCAAAATTTGTACTCTGCCTAATAACCTTCATATGATCTCATACAAAAATTAATTCAATTGTTTGAAAAAAAATATTTACAAGGCATAGCATAATCAAAATGACATCAAATCTAAAACGTATACAATCAAACTTTGAAAGTTCCATTACTTGCCATACGAAAAAAAAATTCCCACACACAGATGAAAAGATTAACAATGCACTTTGTGAAATACATAACCTAATGGTCACTTACTTCTCAAGGATTAAAAAAAACTCAACTTGTCAAAAAAGAACAGAACTAATGGCAATGTACCCATTCTAGTACCTAAAATCGGAAATTTCATTACAGTTCAATAGAAGAACCTAATCGATGAAGTCTTCAATTCATAATCACAATCCACCACCACTTTTAAATGTAGAGAAATCTAACTGAGACCATACACCCACCCCTCTAGTCCCTTACTCTGCGAAGTTAAAATTGTTGAGTTTACCATGTTAGGTAGTGATTATTGTTATTGCTCCTACTTAGTGCTAATTAGAGGTTATGGATGTTACATAAGTTATGAACTAAAATCAAGGCTTTAGTGATAGGAGGTTGAAGAATATAAAAGTTTGGAATAATAGCTTTAGTGCCTGTTAGAAGTGGTGGGTGGTTGAAGAAGTTACAAGAATAGAGTAAGGCAAATTATTTAGCCTTCAATAGTAGAGTCAGTACTGGCTAGTTAGTGGTAGGGAGGTTATGGATGTTAGAATCTTGTAGTATGGCTCTTCATTAGTGTAGGAATAATTTCTATTACATTTTGTAATCTATAAAAAGGAAAATCAAAAAAGCCGTATCCTTTCAACACCAAAACTTTGTCTTCATTTCTTCCAATTTTTATCATTGTTCCAACATTTGGTATCAAAGCAAGGTTGATCAATGGAAATATATACACCAGAGGGTTTACGCACTCCACCAAGATAAAGGAGGCATAGTGCAACCAGGAGGCCAAGAGCTCGTGAAGCTGTGGTGCAACAGGTGTTGAGGGAGAGAGGCACACCAATGGTGTACCGTATCCTAACTCACAAAAACTATATTTATTAGGCCCTAGTGATAAGGGTGAATCTTCAAGCACAAGGCTTCTGGCGAGATATCGAGAAGGGGATGCTGAATACCGTGATGATAGGCAAGCATTCTCTGCTATCCTACGAGCGATGCCGCTGGAGATGTTGTCCATGTTGTCTATGAAGGACACGACCAAAGAGGCTTGGGATATGATAAAGATGCAACGAATAGGCGTCGACCGTGTCTGCAAAACCAATGCACAAAACCTGCGCATAGAGTTCAAAACCATCACTTTCAAGAATGGTGAGAATGTTGATGACTTTTCCATGAGAATCACGAGCCTTGTCAACATTATTCGCTTCCTTGTTGACACGTTGGAGGAGGATAAAGTTGTGAAGAAGTTCTTGCACGTTGTGCCACAACACTACGCACAAGTGGCAATTGCAATTGAGACTTTTCTTGATCTAAGCATGCTCTCGATTGATGAACTGACCAGACAATTACATTTGGTGGAGGATCGTTTTGGACTTAGTGATCCAAGCAACAAGGGTGGTGCTAAATTTCTTTTCACATAGAAGGAGTGACGAATGCACCAAAGCCACAAGGAGAATGGTGAAACCTCTGAGGCTGGTGGAAAGGGCCAAGGCCATGGCAAGGCTAAGAGCTGTGGTCGTGGAGACTCGTGGGACCAGAAGGGATGTACCACCAGGACTCGAGAAAAGGTCCAAGAAGGGGAAATGTCACAATTGTGGCATTTATGGCCATTTTTCATTTGAGTGCCGTATGGAAAAACAAGGAAAAAGAGACAAGACACTATTGGACATTATCGAGGATGATCATCCAACCTTGCTAATAGCATCTGTATTTGAGGTGCAGCCCCAAAAAACACTTGGCGGGTGCCTGGAAGCCAGAGTGATGTGGCGCTCCATGTTGGGAGTGTCCTGAGAAGATCAACCCTGGATAGTGTTGGTCTCATCAAAGAAGCACATGAGTATGTCTTCCTTAATGAGAAATATGTGTTTCCAGTCTGCACTGGCAAGGGGGTGTGGTACCTCAACATAAGGGTGAGTAAGAACATGGCGATAACCAAGGAATTTTTACATCACTTGATGAGACCGTGAAAAGCAAGTTCAGGATTGATGATGGATCAATGGTGGAGATCTGCTGTCAAGGTGTTGTGATGTTCCTATGCAAGAGAAAAAAGCACAAGGTGCTAAATGATGTATATTTTATGCCTAAGTTGAGTAGCAACATTGTCAATATTGGCCAATTAGATGAAAATGATTGCAAGACCATGATAGAAAATGAGGAGTTGTGCCTGTTTGATCATGACAGGGCCTTGTAGACATTGGTGGCACGAAGCAATAATAGGCTCTATGTTTTGACAATAAATGTAGTTGCTCCTGTGAGTTTGCTTTCTAAGGCGGACGATGTAGCATGGCTATCGCACGCACGCTACAGATACCTTAACTTTATGTCCTTGAATAAATTGGCGCAAGGAGGCATGGCCAAAGGGGTCCTGTTGATTAACCATGTTGAGAAATTTTGTGATGGATGTGCTCTTTGCAAACAACACCAAGTCTTGTTCCTAAAGGCCTCAGTGTACCGCGCTACTCAGTGTTTGGAGTTGGTACACATCGATTTGTGTGGCCCTATCATGCCAACCACACCTGGAAGGGGTCATTACTTCTTGCTGATAGTTGATGACCATAGCCGCTACATGTGTCTAGATGTGCTCAAATCAAAGAATGTGGCACTTGGTTCTTTTAAGAAGCTCAAGGCACATGATTATTGCTATTACTAATACTTAGTGCTAATTAGAGGTTATAAAAGTTACATAAGTTATGAACTTAAAATCAAGGCTTTAGTGATAAGATGTTGAAGAAAATAAGAGACTGGAATAATAGTCTCTAGAGCTAGTTAGTAGTAGTGGGTGGTTGGTGAAGTTACAAGCATGGAATAAGGAATGTTATTTAGCCTTCATTAGTAGAGTTAGTACTAGCTAGTTGGTGGTAGGGAAGTTATGGAGGTTAGAAGCTTGTAGAATGACTCTTCATTAGTGTTGGATTAATTTTTAAGACATTTTGTAATCTATAAATAAGAGAATGAAAAATCAGAAACGTTGTATCCTTTCAGCACCAAAACTTTGTCTTCATTTATTCTAATTTTTATCATTGTTCCAAAATAAAAAATTATGAGAGAGGTAATATCTTACGGAGAACATGACCAGATTTAAGTTTTTTTGGAGGGGAAAATAGGGTCGATTAATTTTGAGGTTTAGGATTTTATGGGTTCCGACAGGCATGGGTACTTGGATTCATAAATAACCCCCTCCCGACATTGCTAATAAACAATGAGAGATCTACTAAACCGAGAGGGGTACGTGATTCAAAGATGAAATTTGCATGTTTCTCCCATTCCAACTACTATAATACCAAGAATGGTAGAAAACGCAAAATACCGGGGTCGGCTCCAGAGATGTTAGGAATATAGTAATCTACTAAACACAACAGCAGTCGCTTCATTAATCTGACCACATGTTATGAATAAAAAGTGTTGTGAGAATAACCATTGGGGGGGATTTTTCAACTATCTACTACAAGCATGCAATCAACGGGATAAAATATATAAAAACACTCAACAAATATTTGTGTAACACGGTTAATGTTATTTCGATCATCGATTTTATCAAATAAAATAACTTAGCCCTATTCTAGTGTTTGTGTCATGTAGTGCTGAAAATGGTCAAATCTTCCTCCTATTTGTCACATAGAGGTGGGCTATAAAATCTTAAATCATCCTCGCCTCCACAACTAGGGGAGTGCAACAACGGCTATGGCATATTGCGCAAGTCGGATTCTGCCCGTGCAATTAAGTCCTGGGAAAATCACCACGAATGAATTACCTCTAGGCCTACAAAGGAAAAGGAGTAGCCATCTTATCGATGGCCTCTAGGATCAAAATAATAAACCTAGTTTGCTACCTAATCTATCTCTACCTGGAACCCTTTGGACCTCTTTGGTCGGCTAACTAGATGCATGGTAGATTGTGACGATTGACAACGACAACTGCCCAATTCCAGACTATCGTCACCCTAAGCACACCTAGGTTTCCTTAACCGGGGAGTTGCAATAGTGCACCAATAACAAAGTAGAGTCTATTGTGTTCCAACAAGTTGTGACAATCATGGAATTCATAAGTTTATTAAGAACAAGCCAACGTAATGATAAAAAAACACATAGAAATAGGTAGACCTAGAAACTCACAAAATAAACATCAACACATGAATACAAATATGTTCCTCAAGCTAGATCCCTACTCCCTACACATTGAACCCAAGTGTTTCATTGGATTCAACACTTTTGGGTAAAAGAAAGATGAAAAGAGAAGAAATTAGAGAGAAGTGAGAGTGTTTTCTCTCTCTATCCACCTACTAAGATCCAAAAATGATCTTCTCTTCAAACCTAGAAGACAGAGGTCATCATATATAGTAGTAGGGAATTGGACCTAAAAATAGGGCCAAAAGTGCCAAAACACCCTAGCAGCCACCTCTTGCTCGTGCCGGTGCGAGGCACCGATCAGGACACGAGTCATGCCAACATGAGGCACGGGCTCTAGCATGGGCCGTGCTTGTCATACTGGCGCATCCCGTGCCATTCGGCATGGGCCGCCGACCATGTCTTTATTTTGCTCCTTTCTGATCCTATGCCATATTTTGTTTTGCCCTCCCCATCGGCTGGAACCTTATTTTTCTTAGTGTCTCAGTGCACCCCGCATCATTATACATGCCCCCGTAGGCTGGTACAGGAATTTATGATTTGAAACGGCGCCATACGTGTAAAAGGGAACGTCATGCTCTCATACTTAGCTGATTTGGAGTGAAAATAAGAGACCCCTCATTCCAGATTTTGACACAACCCATGCCAGGTGATACAGGTTGTGCCAAGGTCTTGTGATACGGTCCCTGAAATTGTTGTGGTCTATGCTAGCATTTGGTATGCGCCGGGCTTATTCCGTCCACGTCGGGCTTGTGGCAGGTTCTCTTGGCTAACTTGTTTGCTCCGCTACGGGTGAACCGTTGGTGCGATTTGGGAGTTCTTGTAGTCCATTTTATAGCGCTCGAGAAGAAAAATCCAAATATGACACCTTAAAGTGCCGATGCTTTTTGTATTTTTCCCATAACTCTGTGCAAACTCGAACAACGATCCCTCCATTTCTTCCTTGGCTTTCTTTAATTTTGAATCCTCCTTTCTTGGTCCCAATTCCATCTACTGCTATGATTTGGAGTCTCTGAACTTCAATCTACTACCTTCCTTGCTAATGCCCTACAATATCTTTTACCATCTATACGAATGGCCCTCAAATATCTACTACCACCCTCGAGGATGGGCCTTCACCAAAGAAAATGAAAAAGTAATCACGAGCAATCTACTAATGAGATCGAAGAGGAAGATCTAGGCACATGTGAATACAAAGTGTCCATTAGTCTCAAGTAATTCTACGAAACACGGGATTTAGATAAGAAAACCAAAAGTGTCCGTCTAAACCTTTTGTCATGCAAACCTAACTAAAACTAGCAATCAACCAAACAAAGGATGATAAGAAATGTGTTAAATGCATCGGCTAACACATGCATAATGGTGCACATCAATAAATATGGTGGTGATGGATTGCAATCGACGTCTATTTTGGGATGAAAGAGATATAAGAGGAAATTAGTATGATTCGAATTCTTATAACCCGAGTTCAGATCCATTAGTTCAGGCATTAGTCACTACTGGAAAATAGATACATAGGCACCGGTATCTTGCCCCTGGGGGAAATACTGGGGTTGAAAACTTGTTTGGCATCGATTTTGAGTAAAAAATAACAAAAACAGTGCCAATTCCCAATTTCAGCATCGTTTTATGAAAACAAGTAACCTAGACCAGTGCTGGAAATGGGATTTAGAATCGGTAGATGATGGAAATAGCTGGAAGAACCGGTGCTGGAAATATATCTATGTGATTAATAGTGTTTTTGGCATGTAAAAAATTAAGGGAAACTCATAGCACCGGTAGGAATCCAAAAACTGGTCGTAGGTTATTGGGTCCCACACTAATAGCCAATGGTTTTATTATGAATTCCAGCACCGGTAGCACAAAGATGACCTTACCGGTGTTGGGGTTGGGTCTATGATGCCAAAATTTATGGGGAAATTTCCTAGCACTGGTTTGTTGGCATATAAAACCGGTGCCAGAAGAGTATTTAATACTCACCTATCACTATTCATTGGCAGGTAAAAGTTGGATTTTGGGGAGAGTCATTTATTGAGGTTTTTGGAGGGTTTTGACATTGAATGCTCAAGTGAAGATGAAAACCCACAAAGGTTAGTTTTTAAAATGTTTGGAATGTTTTTAACACTCGAATATGTCACAAATGGTTTGTATGCATATATATTTTGTATGTTTGATCATGGTCATGATCCTTGCATTCATGGAAAAATGTAATTTTTTATAGAATTCTTGTTGTCATTAATACCTTTTTTAGGAATTGTAAATTGTTATGTAAGTTTGGATTTTTGTTATGTGAGTTGTACGTATGGTTTCCTGAATTGATTTTAATATTAAGAATATTGCGTAGCCATGGTGATTGTGTGGAACTTTAATTGTGGTACATTCGTTAATTTGTAGAGATGGAACATGCAATTGAGAGACTTTAGCGCGTGTATTGTAACGTTAGTCGGTTGAACAAAGAATATGTTGATTTTGTGGAGGAGTTCTTTGATCATGCATATGGTCGTAAGAAGTGAGTGTTATGTCCTTGTCGTGATTGTAAGAATCGTAACTGTAGCGGTGATAGAGACATCATGAAACTTCACTTGGTTAGGAGAGGGTTTGAAAAATATTTTTTGGTTTGGATATTTCACGGTGAGAGGTCACCGCCAGAGGTAGTTGTCAGTATTGGAGGAGAGTGTTTCAGAGACTTAAATTTAGATAAGACGTGTGAGGAGGTTGTCAATGGATTTAGGGGGAGGTTCGAGGTTTTGTCTAATTTCTTAGGAGAGAAAGACTGTCTTTGTATCCCGATTTCAATAAGATGGATATGGTGATGTCATGTTTGATGGAATAGTTTAATATGAAAGGTGTTGGTAAATTGAGGGACACTGGCATGAACAAGTTGCTAAAGTTCTTGAATGAGATTCTTCCGTCCAGTAACGGGATACCGGACAACCTCTACCAAGCGAAGAGAATTCTGTGTCTGATGGGATTGTAGTATGAAAAAATACATGCTTGTCCCTACGATTTTGTTTTATACATGGGTGACTAGGGGAAAGAGGTGGCATATCCCGTATGCCAGTGCAATGCTATAAGAAAAGGAGAAATGTGGTAAAGTTAAGGAAACGGGTTCCAGAGAAGCGCATGTGGCATCTTTCCATTACTCCGAGGCAGAAGAGGATGTTTGGGAATCCCAATAATGCAAAGAACATGACATGGTACATGCAAAGGGGTTATCCTCAAGATAATGTGATTCGTTATCCAGCTGATGTCAGTCAGTGGAAGAGATTTAATAAGAGCTATCCAGAATTCACCAATGAACCGAGGAACTTGAGGATGGCTTTGTGTCTTGACGGTATAAACCTGTTCTGCAACATATCAAATAGGCACTCCTCGTGGAAGGTGATGCTTGTCATATACAACCTTCCATCGTATATGTGTATAAAGAGGAAATATGTGTTGATGCCTTTGTTTATTTCATGCCTGAAATAACCCAGAAATGACATCGATACGTATCTGGAATCTCTGATAGATGATTTGATGGTTCCTTGGTCCGATTGTGTTAATATGTTTGATGGTTTCAGGGAATCGATGTTCAATTTGAAGACAATGTTATTGTACCATAAATGATTTTCCAGCGTACGAAAACCTTCCGGGTTATGTGGTGTAGGGTCACAAGGCTTGTCATATGTGCAAAGAGTCCACAAACTACTAACAGCTGAAGAATGACTGCAACACAGTGTACTTGGTCACTGGAAATTCCTCCCGATGAAGCATAAATTGCGTGAGGACGCATTTCAATTTGTTGGCGGGAAAAAGGTTTGGAAGGCACCAAGACCGTTGAAGGGGGTTATCATCCACAACAAGGTTAAGAAATTGAGTGTTGTTCTTATGAAGAGGGTGAAGAAGGTGGGTGCAGTTGTTGAAGGTCCTTGGACCAAGAGGTCGATTTTCTTCGATTTACCATATTGGTAGCATTTGGAGGTTCGTCACAGTTTGGATATAATGCACATTTAGAAGAATTTGTGTGAAAGTTTGATTGGTACGTTACTAAATATTCTTGGAAAACAAAGGACAATTTGAATGCGTGGATGGTTTTTGTTGAAGTTGGAATTCGGTCAGACCTGGCCCCGGAGGTGAGAAGGAAGCGAACGTACCTCCCTCTTGCCACGTATAAATTTTAGTGGATGAGAGGAGAACAGTTTATGAGTTTTTCAATGGAATAAAGGTATCATCCAAATACTCTTCTAATTTTAGTCACTTTGTGAATGATGATTTTTCTTTTGAACACCTTGAAATCACAAGATTGTCATGTTCTTATGCAATAATTGTTACCCGTTGGAATCTGTGGTGCTATGAAAGAGGATGTGTGATTTAACGTTATGCGACTGTGTTTCTACTTCAACTCCCTTTGTCGTAATAATATTAGCAGACAAGGGCTTGATGTGTTGGAACGGGAGGGTTTTTTTGTGATATGTCAGTTGGAAAAGTACTTTCCTCCGTCCTTCTTTGACATAATGGTTCATATAGTCATTCATTTTGTCAGGGAAATTTGTCTATGCGGTCCTGTGGGGATGCATTGGATGTACTCTTTCGAGCGGCTCATGGGTGTTTTGAGAGGTTATGTTCACAGTCATAGCAATCCTAATGCAAGCATCGTGCAAAGGTGCGTGACTGAGGAGATCATTGAATATTGTATTTCGAACTTAGTTGGTAAGCAATCGGTTGGATTACCGGAACAGAGGCACTTTGATAGGAAGAATGAGGTTACACGCACAAAAGGCACACTTCATACACCCTTTTATACTGGGTTGAAGATAGTTCACTTGTACGTACAGCTGGAGTACTCTTCCACATTCGTGAATTGGTTTCACGATCGCTGTAATATGGACGGCATGCCTAGTAAACTTCATGTCTTAGAAAGAAGGACGAAATGTACTTTCAGAAGGTAGCTAGGGTATGATAATAATGGTTTTAATTTTACAACGATTGAAGAGGACAACAAGAGCACCACGCAGAATAATTGAGTTTACATTGACCCTGAATCGATGTGGTAGTCTAGCAAGAAAGACAAAAACCCTATCGTAGCAGTGACAGCCTTTTGCGAGGTGATGGAAGAAATTTGGAAGTTGGACTATGTTGAGCTCAAAGTTGGGGTCTTCAAGTGTCGGTGGGTTGATGATGGTGCAGGGGTTTGTACGGATGAGTTTCACATTGGTGGACCTTACACGGGTTGGGTTTGAGGATGACAAGCTCATCTTAGCTGCCCAGGGAGGCCAGGATTTTTATGTCTGGAATGCTAGAAAAGAGAAGTGGCATGTTTTCCAACATGGGAATAAGTTCTATTTCGATGAGGAGATTGACTGGCTCGTCCAAGAAGAATTCCTTGAGTTTCTATTTGTGTTTCCAAGTTTAGAGGATGTGGGTGGAGATGCAGTAGGTAGATGGTCACGTGGAGATGGATTGTGGGTTGATGAGAGCGGTCAAATTGTGGGGGTGATGTTGTCTTGAAAATGAAAAGATAATGCATGTTATCACTGAAATTATCGTTATACTTTTGTGTACTGGACAATGCCCTACATATTGAATATATCGATATTAAATTATTTTAATTGGGGTTAAGTTCGTATGAAGTGCAATGTCGAACAATTATATTCTTCTTAGATTCAACCCTTTTGTTGAAGGTTGAAATAAGATTTAACACCGGTTTTAAGTATAGAACCTGTGTTGAAAAATAGAGTATGTGCTCTGTTTCATGTCTAGCACTAGTACTTTTCATGCTCAGCACCGATTTTTTTAGACTTTTAAAAAAAAATTAGCACTTGGGTTGAAAATAACATTAAAAATTATATAAAGCAGCTACAGGCACCTATTTCATCACGTTCAAGCACCAGTTTTCTTATATCCGACACTGGTACTTACACTGTTGCTGTGTACTAACGAAATTGGAGGTTGGTGTCCAAATTCTTTTGATGGAGGTTGATGTTCAAAGTCTTCTAACGGAATCTCGGTATCAAAGGTCATGGTGCGATCACATGGGTAAGATTTTTGAGTATCAATTCTTGGACGCAGTGAAACAATTTGGACCATTCTTTTCATTCCCGGACCCAGGCGTTGGGATAGCGACGTGGGGACCAGCTCAGAAGATGCACTGATGTTGGATAAAGAGCCGTTCGCTAGCTATTATTCATGATTTTCTATGGAAATTTTGTAAAACGTGATTTTTCTAGTTTTTCATTTTATCGGACGTTCAAAACAATTCTTTATTTGGATGACATAATAATATTATTATCCATGGAATCTACCTGCAACAAGTTTTTGTATTAAATTTGTAGTGGTAAGCAAATATGATTTCCCTTCGCTAAATCAACACTGCATTCCATCATTTACTCTACAACATGGACCATTGCTTATTAATTTTTTCCATTAAAAATTGGAATGTATAAAATACCTTTATTTAGGTCATGATAACAAAATCATGTGTTTCAGAGCAATGGGTAAGGTTTTCACCCATTTTGGGCAACATTGCAATTTCTCAAAATGTTGTATATATTTTCTATTTTCAATTTCAAGGTGTTCCATTCACCCAGTCATGTCCAAATCACTTTGTTGTGATGAAACATCACCCAATTTCAATATGGAATCGCCAATTTTGTGTTCCGACAATTCCAAGTTTCTTGGAGGAACCTAAGTGCAAAAAATAAAAGCTTCACTCGTGGGTCCAAATGACTATCCGATCAGATATATTAGTAAATTGTGAAACAAAGATGTACATTCCATGGTCATATCAAAAAATATTTTAATATATTGTGGGAAAAACTTACGAGTAATGCTTCTCGTTAAGACTTCTAGCTTCTAAGTATCAAAGAGTAAGATACTGTAAAACATGTACAAGTGCTTTATTCCATTTCATGAAAACATTAGTTTCCATTAAACCCTTATATTAACCCAAGAATAATCAATTTCATGTTAATTTGAATGTAACTAGGAAGTTGTAACACAGTATTGAGGAATATTGTAATTTTTTCAAAGTTAAATAAGAATCATTTACGGCGATCCGGCTGACACAAATTTGCAAAATGATAAAATCAGTGCTTTAATTGAATAATTTTAAGTCCAATTGGCTATCTCCAACTGGGCAATACCTAAAAAATGTGATTTTATATTAGCACCAGTATGTTCTATAAAAAAACTTGTGCTAAAACAAACTAGGAAAGGAAATTTGTATATATTCATGAAAAATGTTGGCTGAAAATTCAACTTTTCATCAAATTCAGTACAACACTAGTTTACAAACCAGTGCTAATGCGTAAATTTAAATTCCCTGCCAAAATTGATTGGGCTAAATAAATTCAACAATTGGCACAGGATTATGTAAAACCGGTGTTATGATAATAGACATCCACATTATGTGGCGCAGTTAAACAGCCTTGTGCAGATGCCTCAGATTTCTTTAGCACCAATATTTCTTACCCATCACTGGTATACTAACCGGTGCTGTGGAATTTGAAAATATTTTCATATTTTACTCTCGGGTTGGGCAAACAAATAATTTTATATAGCCTTACACAGCTTCTCAACAGGTCTTTAGCACATGTTTTTTAGCACCCAGTAACGGTATTGAAACCAGTGTTGTTTACTTAGAATATAATTTCAAACTTTATTCTCGGATTAGACTTAAAAAATAATTTTCGCAACCTCACGTGGCTGCCTAACAATTTTCTAGCACCAATTTTATTTTCATAGCACTGGTATTTATCCTGTACTTAGAATGTCTTAAACTGTACTAGAAGCTTCTAAACATTATTCAGCACCAGTTTAATGGACAATATACAAATGTTGACTTTACTAGTATAAAAGGGGACCGATCACCTTCTTCCCCATAACCGTCGCATTTTTCACTTAACTCCCGAAAAATTAACCATTACTCCACGTTCCATCTCCACATTCTCCCCCATTTATTCCTACATTAACCACCACAACCTTCCATCTTCAACCACACAATGTATAAAACCCAAGAAAACCCCATTTTGGTATCAGACACTAGCGCCTGCAAATCTTTCACTCAACGCCAGTGAAGTGACGTTGTCTAGGTTTCTGGCCGAAATCTTGAGAGTTACTTCATGATTCCTTCAATTTTTTTATGGGTCAAACCCTAACTTGCATCACATTGAGTGAAATTTGAATCACATTCTATGTGTTCAATGAAATGTTTCAATGAACCTTTTTGAAAGGCAAATTGTGTTTGGGTTGTTTATTGTGCGATGTTTAGCAGTGATTATGTTGTCCATGTGATGTTTAAGTGTTTTGGAAACATGTTTAAGTGTTTTGGAACATAATTAGACTAATACACTTAACATAACACTGATACAAATCGTGTTATGTCAATTGAACCTCTTAAATTCACTCTTACTTTAAAAAAAAGATTATATATTAACACATAACATGCATAAAAAAATAAAATTAATAATAATAACAAAAATTGAGTAGAGGTAAATGTAATTATAAACTTGAGGGACATTATTCACTATTGCTAAACCATAAAATATATATTTCAATCCTTATTAACCAATGAGTAAGTATGTATTGGTATTAATAAACAAATAAATGATATTGTTCATCTAAAATGCTATCAAATTAAAGTTAATATTCGTCAAAGTTGTGATAAAGATAATATCAAATTAATAATAATGATGAGGAAAAAAACAATTATATACTAAAAGAGGATAATCATAAGATTTTTTTTTTAAAAAATGTATGTAACTGTTAAACTCTTAATATTCATATCACTTTATACTCGAATTACATATCCACTTACATTTAAATTATATTACTTCTTTGGTAAATAAGATCTTTCTCATTTTATTCTTATTCTATATTTTTTAACAAAGTCTATACTCATGACATTGGGTAAATAATATATATATATATAATAAGTGAAATAAAAAAATAATTAATGAAAAATATATAGTAAAGTAAAAATAGGAAAACCAAAAATTTAAATAATAATAGCAGTAATAAGTTAAAAACAAAATTTTAATTTGGAAAGGTTTTTGTATGTGAACCCTGACATACATAATTATATGAATAGTCTTACTAAAGAAAATGAAGCAATAGACACTTTCATAACTATCATTTCACACATCCCACATTCCAACTCAAAATCATTCACGTATACCACTTACTCCAAATACCAATTCAAATCATTTATCGTCATAAAAACGATATCCCAATTCCTCTTCCAAATTTAAACACAAATCACTTATCCTTAAGAATTTATAACATGCAAAATCATTTTCTTACCCAAAATATCAATTTTATTAAATTTAAAATCTGTAATATTTAATCTTTCTATATTGAGGAACATTATATTATTACTATTTTCCTTTATTATTTTATCTTCCATTTATGGTAATTTTATTTGAGACAAAAAAAATAAGAGAAGATAAAATAATACATTAAAAATAAGATTAAATTGTTTTTTGGTCCCAAAATACCATTTTTTGGCCCCCCGAGAGCAAAACAATGTTTCTTTAGTACCTACATATTTAAAGTAAAATTTTCGGTCCCAAAAACCATATTTTTTTGTGGTTTTCGTCGTTTGGTCCCCCAAAAAATATTATGTTTGAAGATGAAAACCACCAAAAAAATTGGTTTTGGAGAACGAAATTCACTTTGAATATATAGGGTACTAAACAAACGTGATTTTGCTCTAAGAAACCAAAAGATGGTATTTTGGAGACCAAACAAATAATTTAGTCTAAAAATAATGGAAGATAGTTCAAATGAATGGTAGGATTTAATTCTGATGTAAAATAATTATGATATTTATAATATAAATTAATTATTTAACTAACTTAAAAATATATAATTAAGAAATCTTAAAATAAGATGAAGAGAGAGGGAAAAAAGAGGAGAAGAGTAAATTCATTCATGTGACATTTCGCCCACATGATAATGACAATGCACAATGATTACATTGGACTACACTCATTGTACTGCTCCAACCATGTTCTCCTTCCTGTTTTTAAATATTGATACTTTTTTCTATTTGGAAATGTTTTTTTATTGACACTCTTACATATTTTCTATTTTAAGGGGAGATAAGAACTAGAAATTCCAATTTTATCCTTGTCCTTTTTCAAAATTTACTTTAACTTTTGACTCACTTGTGCACTTAACCACCCTAAATTCAGAATTAAAAATGTAGCTAGTCACTTCTCATGTCAATTCAGCACACAAAAGTGCAATAATGATTACCACCCATAAAAATCGTGCCCCTGGTCAGTACCAATATTTGGCGACCAAAGGGAGTAGTTTGTATTGAATAACTCTCCTACAAACACACACTCACAAAATGTACACATTAAACTCATATTTTCTTACTTTTCTCCTTTGTAACTTCACTCTTTCCTCATGTGTTTCTCCTACACACAAGAAAGAAAACACTACTTCATTGTCTTTTCTCTCCCAAACACTCGAAAATGAACAATATCCTACTAAATTCACTCAAGCCTAAACTCATCTCCCTCGCCAAACAATCATATTTTTTCCACAATC
>JAULKK010124332.1:0-17139 GCA_032355705.1 Rubia peregrina | reverse complement strand
CGGCCTTTGCATTGGTGACTTGAAACGACGCAGACCGTGTGAAATAGAATGGTTCGTGCCCATACTTAGCCATTTTTGGAGTGGATTGAAGATATGTGATACTGGCAGTAGTAGGTTGTATAGTCCGTGTTGGGACCTCTGTCACGGGCCGTATTCTCAGTTGGGTCCGTGCTACGCACATTTGGCACGGGTTGTGCTAAGCACCCTTGACAGGACCCGTGATGGGTGACCTTCATGCCGTCTTGGCTAGCCTCATGACAGCCCTCGTGCCAGCCTTGGCTAGTTCATGTTGGCAATGGTCGGCTTGTGGCGGTTGGATGGTTTTATCAGTTGATATCTTCCTCCATCCTTGACCTCTTTGAACTTCAATCCCACATTTTCTTGGATCAATTCCATCTACTACCACACTTTAACTCTGTGGCCTTCATATCGACTACCATTCTTGTTAATGGCATTCAAATATCTTCTACCATTCTCGTTAATGGCCTTCTACAAAATGGTGTCAAAATGTCCATGAGCAAACTACGTAATTAACCCTAGAAGACTAAAGGCTATGATATATAGAAGTAGGGAATGGGGATTAATAAAGGCCCAAAATAGGCCAATAGGCCCTAGCAAGCGCAAACAGTGCGGGGGATGTAAAATGGAACAGACCGTGCCTGCCGGTTAGCCTCGTGTTAACACGGGACACGTGTCCTGGCAAGCTCTGTGCTAACATGGGTTAGCCTTGTGCTGATGAACCTTGGCACAGACCATATAGCTTGGAATGGGCCATGCTGAGCCCTGGCATGAGCCCCCTCGTGTCGGCATCGTCCGTGTTAACCGGCATGGGCCATCGGCTGGCACTTTATTGTTTCTCCTTCTGATTCACATCCCATATATTTTGGCATACCCCGTCAGCTTTTCTTTGCATTGGTGACTTGAAATGGCGTAGGCCATGTGAAACGGGACGTCCCGCACCCATACTTAACCGATTTTGAAGTTAAAAGGTGACTTGGAGTGCATGGCCAGATGGAACAGGCACGGTTCGTGTGAGAAATTTGAAAGGCTCGTGTTGGGTAGAAAGGGCTATGCCAAGGGATCTTAACATGGGCCGTGTCACTTGGAACTGACTGTGCTAGGACTAAGCATCATGCTGACCTTGTGCGGTCCGATCCGGCTGTGGCTAATTCGGTCAGTTGACTTGTTTTCTCCACTACGGATGAACCGTTGGTCATTTTTGGGAGTTCGTTTAGTCAATTTTATAGCGTTCAAGAATAAAAATCCAATGGTGCCACCCTCAAAGGCTGATTCTTCTTAGATATTTCCCATAACTCCATGCAACTCTCGGACTATGATTTCTCCACTTCTTATCTTTCGGCCTTGGTCTTCTTGAACTTTAAATCCGCATTATTTTGGCCTCAATTCCATCTGCTACCACGCTTCCATGGCCTTAAATCTACTGCCATCCTTGCGAATAGCCTTCAATATCTTTTACCATCCCTGCGAATGGCCTTCGAATATCTACTTCCACCCTCCCGGATGGCTTTCTACAAAAAGATAATGAAAAAAGTACTCACGAGCAACCTACTAATGAGATCACGAAGGAAGATCTAGTTTCCCGTGAATACAAAGTGTCCATTAGCTTCAATTAAGTCTAAGAATCTCTGGATTTAGACAAGAAAACCAATAACGAACCTTCTAAACCCCTTGTCTTGTAAACCTAACTAAAACTAACAATCAACCAAAAAATGATAATAAATGTGTCAAATAAATCGTCTAATGCAGGCATAAAGTTTCACATCAATCCCCCAACACTTAAACCTTTACTCATCCTCGAGTAAACAAAAATGAGAAAAGATCTAAGTGAAATGTAGCATGCAAAGAAAAGTTAGCCAATACATTTGACTTATTCCCAAGCTACCCTAAGTCCTCGGAAAAAGTAAGAATCTCACAACTCTCACACTCCCCGAAGATACTAAAGTTACCTAACAATTCCTAAATATTGTGAAGAAAAATGTAAGTACAAAAGATAAGTGTTGAACTAGCTTACTCCCCTGAATAGTCCGCCAAAATTGATCCAAGAGTTGTTGCCAAAAAACCACCAAGGAAAATCCACAAGATCCTCAACTTGGCTATAATTAAGGTTAACTCGAGATTTTCCACTTAGCCACAACTAAGGAAAATGTCGAATGATCCTCAACTTAGTTTCCATTTTCTCTCAATTTCTCTCATTTTGCCTAGGAGCCCTTTCGTGTTTTCATCCTAGCATTCAAGGGAAGGAAATAGGAAAGCACTCACAATGAAAAATGAACACTAAAATCTACCCTTGGTGACATAATCATGGAAGTTAATGAACATACTGAAAACTACCACTAACTTCTAATCAAGCAAGTTCAATCATAACCACTATCATGCATCACAAATAGAATACAGAATTGAATCACAATTGAGAGTTGTATCTTAGGTTTCGACATGTGTGTTTTAAGGGTTTTAACGGTAAGTGTGTTTGGGAGGTATTTTGGTGGTGGTAGGGAAGAACTGGTGATTGGGATATAGGAAGGTAAGTGAGCTTAATGGGTCGTGTAAGTTTATACACCCCATGAATTGGGGGTTTGGTTCTCCTTCTTGTCCACCATTTTGAGCATCACAAACCATGAATGTCTACATGGTCCAGGAGTTGGAATCCCTGTTTGCTAGCTTTCCTCCAAAAATCACATGTTTCCTACAAAACAAACAGGCACACCAAGCTTAATAGTGTTCCAAAACAAAAAAAAAACTAAAAATAGAAAACACACCAAAGATGCTAAACATCTACAACACAATTCAATGGGACATCTTTCCTCCCCTACACTTAAAATACACACATTCCTTAAATAAGAAACATGATATGAAAAGAAGGGAAGTAAACAAAATAATAGGCAATCAAAACTTCCCAATGAATTGTTCCCATCTCAATGTCCTCAAATCTACCCCAAAATTTAGCTCAAAATAAGCCACTAAAAATCCACACTAAATAAGTGTCAAGCAACATACACACAACGATACAACTAGTGTGCAGTCCCAGGTTGTGTATTTGGTGGTGGCTTAGGTGGTAGAGTAGAGTAGTGTCTAATGGTTTGGGGTAAGAATGGGAGGAAAATGTGAGACACTCTATTCTTTTTTTTTAAAGAAAAACAAACTAATCTAATTTTTCAAAGCTTGGATTTTCTCCCGGGAAGCACCATATATTTGAGGTCATCGGCATGACCCTAATGTTATCCATATGGTGCAATTTCCTACCTCATCACCATAGGCAAACAAAAATGGATTAGTGGGGGTAACGATCTTCCAACAAGAAGATATAGTAAATGAGGAGTCAACCTTGGAGAAAATAGGTGGTTTGGAAGCTTGGCATATTCAATTGGCCTCTCTACGGCTTCCTCTAAGGGTTCCAAAATTGTGGAAGTTGCTTCTATAGGTGGAGGTTAGGGTGACAATATGTAATATGATGAATAAAGCATAATCACTCCTACTCAACTTCTTCACTCTCAACAAACCACTCCCCGTCCCCTTTGGATTCATCTACCAAAATCTCAACTTCAACTAGGGATGGTTCATTTTCATAATATTGGGTTTCGAGTTACTCACCTTTTTAATCAAATCACTCACTTGCCCCTCAACTTTCTCAATGCTTGAGAAAAGTTGAGTTCCCAAATCTCTATTATCGCTATGTAATTGTGATTGGAGTAACTCACTAATCTTAGTCACATTAGCTACAACTTGCAAAATTTCTCCATAATTCTATTTGGGAACTAATCCTAGAGATTGGTTTTGGGGTAAAGTATAAGTTAGGGAATGCCAACTATCAAACTCAAAGTGTTGGTTTCCCGATGCGTTTCCATACCACGAATATTCAGATAATCGTGGTATGGGTGCCAATTTCGATCACATCGGCCTTGGAAACCAACAACTCCTACCTCTCTCTCATTTTTGCTCATCCAAGAGCAAGACTCCATAGGGTGGTTACAAAATCTCACTCGTTGAGCCTTTCTTCTCGCATACTCACTCAACCATAGGCAACACTTCGTAGGATGATCATAACGACACACCACAAAGTTTCATCCGTTGAGTACTTTCTCCCCACATTTTTTTCAATTAAATATAAAAATGAAGAAAACACACAATGTTTGGAATCGTAGTGCAAGGGTCCTCAGTTTGCACCTAAAACTCAAGCAATACCTATTCCATAAAAAACAAACAAACAAAAGACCAACATTATCTACTCAACTAATACGCTATGCAAGTTAACTACTAGTACTTTAAACTAACATCCCCGGAAACAGCGCTAAAATTTGACCCACCCCCTCCTGAGCATCATTAACTAATGAACCACGGGAGATCCACTAATACCCGAGATTAGGACTATTAAGGATCAAAGATAGAAATTTATATGTTGCTCTCGTTCCCACTACTATACTACCAAGAATGGTAGATAGTGGCCAGTACCGGGGTTGTCCAAAAAGATGTGAGGATCCTAATAATCAACTAAACATAACCATGGTAGGATCATCAATCCGACCACGTGTCAGGAATAAACAATGTTGTGAAAACAATCATTTGGGGGGAGTTTGTACAAACAACTACTAGCATGCAATTGATCACGAGAATTAACAATATAAACTAACACTTGGGGAATATTTCCATAACATGGTAAATGTCATTTCATTCATAAATTTCACCAAATATAAGAATTAAACCCTATTCTAGTGTGTGTGTGACACGTGGTGCGGCCAATGGTCAAAACTTCCTCCAATCTGTCCCATAGAGGTAGGCGTATAAATTCTCCCATCGGTCTTGCCTCTTCAACTAGGAGAGAGTAACAACGACAATATCTCATTGTGCATGTCAGATTCTCCCCTGTGCGATTAAGTCCCATGCAGAACACCATGAACGAACTACCCCTAGGCCTACAAAGGCAAAGAAAGTAAGCTTTTTATCGATGGATCTAGGACCAACAAGATAATCCTAGTTTTCTACCTAGTCTATCTCTACCCGTAACCCTTCAGACATCATTGGTTGGCTAACTAGAGCATGGTCGATCATAACGATCAACAATGGTAACCTTCATGCACACGCCCAGTTCCGGACTATTTTCACCCCAAGTGTATCTAGGTTTCTTTCACTGGGGGGTAGAAATAGTGCACCAACAAGAAGGTAAAATTATTTTTGTGCCAACAAAGTGTGGCAATTATGCAGTTCACGAGAATATTAAGAACAATCCAACATAATAATCATAAAACACATAGAAATAGGTAAATCTAGAAATCTCACAAAATGAAAATTAAAAAGGATTACAAATATTATCCCCAAGTTAGATCCCCACTCCCTAAGAAATAAATCCATGGAAAATATTAAGTTAAATTCTCTAGATCAAGGAAAAATAAGGGAAACAAAAGAAAAGAAAAGAAAAGAAAATAGAAGGAAAAGTGAAATAGAACTCTCCTCTTCCTTTTACCTAGAGAGAAATGATCTACATTATGCCTATTTAGTTAACCCTAGAAGACTAAAGGATCCTATATATAGAAGTAAGGAATTGAGCAGTGAAAAAGGCCCAAAATAAGACAAAAAACCCAATAAGCCTCAAACAGCACGAGAGTGCAAAATGGCACGGGTCGTGCCAGCCGGATAACCTTGTGCTAACAAGGGTCATGTGTCCTAGCACAGTACGCAATTACACGGGGTTAGCCTCATGCTAATAGGCCTTGGCACGACCCGTATTTCTTGGCATGGGCCATGTTGAGCCTTGGCATGAGGCCCGCTAGTGTCGGCTTTGTCTGTGTCAACCACCACATGTTGTTGGCCAGCACTCTATTTTTGCTCCTTCTGATCAGTGTCCAACACCATTTGGTGTGCCCTGTCAGCTGGTCTTAGCATTCTTGACTTGAAGCTGGGCATGCCGTGTGAAAGGGGAGTGCAAGGCCGACCCCATACTTAGCTGATTTTTTGGTAAAAATATTAATGGAGTGCAAGGCCGACCGGAACAGGCACGGTATGTGCTAAAACTTGGCAGAGCTTATGTCGAGTGGAATGGGCCATGCAAAGGGCTCTTGACATGGTCCTTGTTGCTTTGAATGGGTCGTGCTAGGCCTAGGCCTTGGGCTGGCCTCGTGCCGTCTGCACCGGTCATGGCCGGTACGGTAAGCTGACCTGTTTGCTCCATTACTGATGAACAGTTGGTCCGATCTGAGAGTTCTTGTAGTCAATTTTATAGCGCTCAAGAAGTCAAATCTAGTGGTTCTACTTTCAAGTGCTGATTCTTCTTGGATCTTCCCCAGAACTCCATGAAACTCTCAGACTATGATTCCTCCACTTTTTGTCTTTCGATTTTGGCATTCTTTAAATTCAAATCTGCCTTTCTTTTCCTCAATTCCATATACTATCACACTTTAAAGTATATGGGCTTCAAATTGACTTCCATCCTTGTAAATGGCCTTCAATATCTTCTATCATCCTTGCAAATGGCCTTCAAATATCTACTACCACTCTCGCGGATGGAAAGATAATGAAAAAGTACTCACGAGCAACTTACTAATGAGATCACAAAGGAAGATCTAGATTCCCATGAATACAAAGTGTCAATTAGTTTAAATTAAGTCTACAAAACTCAGGATTTAGATAGTAAAACCAATAAAGGTCGTCTAAACCACGTGTCTTGTAAACCTAACTAAAAGTAGTAATCAACCAAATAAAAGATGATAATAAATGTGTCAAATTCATCAGATAATGCATTCATAAAGGTGCACATCAATGATATATCCTACAAAATCTCACTCGTTGAGCCTCTCTTCTCCACATTTTGTTTTCAACTAAAGCAAAACAAAGAAAATACATAAAATTTGGAATCGTAGTGCAAGGATTCTCGATTCACACCAAGAACACAAGAAATGCCTATTCCAGAAAACAAAAAATAATTAGACCAATACTAACTTCTCAACTAACATGGTATGCAAGTTAACAACTACATCTTTAAACTACCAACCCGGCTAACGGTGCCAAAATTCAACCCACCCCTCACGGAATTGCTATTCAATCAATGAACCACGGGAGATCCGCTAACCAAAAATCAAGAGGAGCATGTTGAGTATTAAGGCTCAAAGATGAAATTTGTATTGGTGCTCCCATTCCAACTTCTATACTACCAAGATTGGTAGATAGTGCCGAGAACCTAGGTCATCCACTGATATGTTAGAAATATAATAATGAACTATGCGAAACTGTGACCAGGTCATCAATCCGACCACGTGTTAGGAATAATCAGTGTTGCTAAAATAAGCTTTGAGGAGTAGGGGTTTACTAAATCTACTAACATTCAATTCATCAAGAGAATAAACTATATGAACTAGCACTCGGGGAATGTTTGCGTAACATGATTAATGTCATATCGATCATAGATTTTATCACATGCAAGAACTATGAACCTATTCTAGTGTTTGTCACATGTAGTGCAGACGATGGTAAAAACTTCCCCCTATCTGTCACATAAATTTTCATGTTTGAAATCTTCCATCGGTCTCATCTCTCAAACTAGGAGAGTACAACAAACGCAATGGCTCATTTTATAGGTCTAATTCTTGCCCTTGCAATTAAGTCTCGTGCAGAACACTACGAACGCTCTACCCCTAGGCCTACAGAAGCAAAGGAAGTAGGGATCTTATTGATGGCTCTCGGATCACAAAGATAATCCTAGTTTGCTAAATTAACTATCTCTACCCGCTACCCTTCAGACCAACTTGTTGGCTTACTAGTGCATGATCGATCATAACATTTACAACGGCAACCTACGTGCACACACCCGCATGGATCTGGACCTATCGTTACCCTAAAAATATCTAGGTTTTTCTCCCAGGGGGTATCAATATTGCAACAACATGAAATTAGACTTTGGTGTGTGATAACTAAGTGTGACAATCATGGAATTCACAAGAACATGAAGAACAAGCACACATAATAATCACAAAACACATAGAAATAGGTAGATCTAAGAAATCTCACAAAATAGACATTAATACATGAATAAAATATTGTCCCCAAGTTAATTAACAGCTCCCTAAAAAATAGATCCATGGAAAAAATTGAGTTAAATGTCATTGATCTAGGAAAATAAGAGAGAGAAAAGAAAAAAGAGAAGGAAAAGAGCAGAAGTACACTAGAGAGAGAGAACACTCCTCTTCCTTCTACCTAAAGAGAGAAATAAAATTTACATTATGCCTACGTAATTAACCCTAGAAGACTAAAGGCTCCTATATATAGAAGTAGATAATTGGGCCTTGAAAAAGGCACAAAATAGGCCAAAAAATCCTGGCAACCACAACTAGCACGGCCAGTGGGATCTGGCATGGTATGTGTCAGCCGAGTGCCCTTAGTGTTGGCACTGGCCGTTTGGTCTGGCATGGCCCGTGGCCTCGTGCTAGCGCGGCCTGCTCGGCCCACGGACCGTTAGCCTCATGCTGGCACAGCTTGTGTCTCCCGGTACAGACCGTCAGCTGGAGATCCATTTTGATGCCTTTGAGTGCACATCCCGTGTCGTTTTGCATGGTTCATCAGTTGGAACCTTATTTTGCTCAGTAACATTGGACGGGTCGTGCCATTTTTCACACCCCGTGAGCCGGCCTTTGCATTGGTGACTTGAAACGACGCAGACCGTGTGAAATAGAATGGTTCGTGCCCATACTTAGCCATTTTTTGAAGTGGATTGAAGACATGTGATACCGGAAGTAGTAGGTTATACAGTCCGTGTTAGGGCCTCTGTCACGGGCCGTGTTCTCAGTTGGGTCCGTACTGAGCACATTTGGCACAGGTTGTGCTAAGCACCCTTGGCATGACCCGTTCTGGTGACCTTCATGACGTCTTGGCTAGCCTCATGACATCCCTCGTGCTAGCCTTGGCTAGTTCATGTTGGCAATGGTCGGCTTGTGGCGGTTGGATGGTTTTATCAGTTGATGCCTTCCTCCATCCTTGACCTCTTTGAACTTCAATCCCACCTTTTCTTAGATCAATTCCATCTACTACCAGACTTTAACTCTGTGGCCTTCATATCGACTACCATTCTTGTTAATGGCCTTCAAATATCTTCTACCATTCTTGTTAATGGACTTCTACAAAATGGTGTCAAAATGTCCATGAGAAAACTGCTAGTGATATCATAAACGAAGATCTATGTGCCCGGGAGTACAAAGTGTCCATTAGCTTCAATTATCTGCCACTTAAGAGTGCATGTACAAAATTTTGCATCTCCCTCGCCTCTGCAACTAGGAGAGTGTAATAACATGGCTTATTGCACATGTCTGATTCTTCCCTGTGCCTATAGATACAAAGGAAGTAGGCATCTAGGCCTATAGAGGCAAAGGAAGTAGGCATCTTATTAATACCTATAGGATCACAAAGGTAACTCTAGTTTTCCACTTTAGCTATCTCTACCCATAAATGTTTAGACCGACTCGCCGGCTTACAAGTGCATGGCCGATCGTAACATTGACTCGGTAACCTACATGCACACACCCACGTCGATTTGGACTATCGTTACCCCAAGCGTAGGTTTCCTTCCCCGGGGGTATCAATAATGCATAAAAATGAAAGTAGACTATGGTGTGTGCTAACTAAGTGTGACAATCATGCAATTCACAAGAATATGAAGAACAAGCAACATAATAATCACAAAACACATAGAAATGGGTAGATTTAAGAAATCTCACAAAATAAGCATTAATAAAATTATAAAAATATATTCCCCAGGCTAATTAACTACTCCCTAAGCATTAAACTCAGGTATTTTATTGGATTCAACCCTTTTTGGAAAAATAAAATAAAGAGAAGAAAGAAAAAGAACCTATAGAGAAGGAAGAGTATTTTTACTCCCTAGAGTACTATTGAAGAAGAAAAATGGACATTCTTTTAAACCTAGTAGACAAAGGTCCATATAAACAGTAATAGGAAATAGGGCCTTGAAAAAATAACCCAAAATGGCCAAAAAAACCTAGCAGCCGTAATTTACGCGGCCAGTTGCATATGATACTGTTCGTGTAGGCTCAAGAAAAATAGCCCATGCGCCAGAGCACGGTCTGTGCAGCCTCAGGGAGGGCAGCCTGCACAGACTGACATAGGCCATAAGCCTTGTGCAAATCTGGGTGCACGAACTGATACAGTCTATGCAGCCTCGTGCAAGGCGGCCTGCACTAACCGTTATAGAAATTCTGATTTGCACATCCCGCGTCATTTGGGGCGCCCGTCAGCTAGAATGACTTTTTGCTCAGAAAATTGGTGTGGCCATGCTACTTCTCACACCCCGTGGGCTGGTCTTGACTTTTTGTACTTGGAACGACATGGGCTGTGTAAAACGGATTGCTCGTGCCCATACTTAGCCATCTGGGAATGTTTTTGTACCCTTGGTGTAACGGCCCTCACGTATGTGCACGGTCCATGTAAGGACCTTTGTATGGCCCCCGTAAATTTTCACTAGCCATGAAAGCCACTTTGCATGGACCCACACGGATGGTCTTTGCTTCGTGCACAGAACATGTAGGCTGGTTGGCTGGCTAATTTGTTTGCTCTGCTATGAATGAACCGCTGATCCGATTTGAGTGTTCTTGCAATCAATTTTCTGGTGCTTGAGTAGAAAAATACAATATTTTCACACACAAAGGCTGATTCTTCTTGGATCGTTCCCAGAACTCCGTGCAACTCTCAAACTACAATTCCTCCGCTTCTTTGTCTTTCGCTCTTAGCCTTCGTAAACTTCAAATCCACTTTTTCCTGGATCATTTCCATCTCCTACCACGCTTTAGAGTCAGTGGCCTTCAATCTACAACCATCCTTGTGAATAGCCTTCAATATCTTCTACCATCCTTGTGAATGCCCTTCAAATATCTTCTACCACCCTCACGGATGGCCTTCTACAAAAAAATGATGAAAAAGTACTCACGAGAAACCTACTTGTAAGATCACAAAGGAGAATCTAGGTTCTCGTGAATACAAAGTGTCCATTAGCTTCAATGAAGTCTACAAAACTCAGGATTTAGACAAGAAAATAAATAATGGTCATCTAAACCTTTGTCATGTAAACCTAACTAAAACTAAAGAAAATATGATAAGAAATGTGTCAAATGTATTGGTTAACGCATGAATAAAGGTGCACATCACTCCTCACCTCATTTATATTTCCTAGTTTTTCCTATGGTGTTGCATTCAATTATTGCTTCGGATTCAATATCTCTAGAGTGGTTTATTTCTTAGGGAAATATTTGTAATCATGACTTGATGTTAACTTTGTGAGATTCTTAGATTTCCCTATCTTTATGTCTCGTGAACATTTTTGCTTGATTTATGCTTTACATTCTTGTATATTTATGCCATGTTTGTGATGCATCTATAGATTCATGCTTAGTATAATATTGTGATAGGCTTAATTTCTATCTTGGGTATGTTAGATTAGAGCTATTGTAGGTTAGAGAGTACCGGGGAGGTGAGAGCATCCATGCTACTCTGAGAGTATCGTCCCAATAGTTAGACTCTAACTCTAATTGGCTTGTTGGGTAATAGACTGTATGTTAGAGGCACTAGACTAATCCTTAACTAGAGGAAACCCTTGGATTATCCTGATAGATAGGAATGATAGTTTGTAGCAATTAGGGTTAATTTGTAGCGACTAAGGTCGTGGCAACCCTAGATTCATCACGAGATGCCTATTCATTTTCCTATCTATGCATAGGGTTGGTGTCCATAGTGGACTAACTAGGACGTAATGTCCTCACTCTCATCTCTAACGGTTGCAACCTATGCAAGGTTGAGTTCCTTAAGCGGAGGCTCATTAGCATTTGGATTGAGATTTACGGGAATGAATTACGGTATCGAAAAGGCAATCGAAATGCATTAAATAATTATAGAGGTTGTGTGTTATCTTTTAAGTGGAGCCAAACCTTTGTGTGATAGACATTAGGAATTTTCACCTATCTCCACAGTATGTGACATAGGCATAAGGTAGGTTTATATGTCTTGCATGTGATAGAATCTAGGATCAAAGTCATCAATCTATAATATTACGCAAATATCCTCCAACACTAGTTAATTATAGTTTTACTCTCTTTGTTTGCATGCTCGTCAGTTGTTAGACAAACACCCACCAATAATCATATGTTTAAAGCACTATCTATTCCCCACACATAATCGGAGTGACGCATGATTGTTGGTTGTGTGTAGTTAACTTTCAAATTTTATTATCTCTATGGACGACCATGGACTTGACACTAGCAACTCTATGGTGGTTAGTAGTGACGATGGGAGTAACTTATAAATTTCTACCTTTGATCTTCTCAGCACTCCGTAGTTTAATTTCTCTCCCGCAAGGTAGTTAACGACCCCGTGGGGTGCTGGTCACAACTGGAGAAAATCAAACCTTGATACAACAACATGTAAGTCATTTTGAAGATTAGGCTACTTGAATTCACTCTCCAAAATATCTACAAAGGCTTGTGAAGGTTGAAAGTGCAATGGATCCATCCAATACACATGTTTGTCATCCAGAACAATGAAAATCAATCTCAAATTATCCGTACTTCGATGTTTTATATAAGTATGCATGAATAAATGAGTATGCATGTCTATGCACAATAGTTTGAAAGTACAAATAATTACTCTAAATATAAGCTGCAATGAAGATTTTTTTAATCCTTCTGTTCTATTCATTTGCGTATGTATTCTATCTGCTCTTGCTTCAAACGCCCAATTCCTTGAGCCATCAACGGACACAAATAGCCTACCCAACCCTTATCCTTTTTGTTAGAAAATTTATACATGTACCTTACACATACAATTTAGAATATTAGGTATGCATATGTATTGATTTAGCATAGTAAAAAATCAAAATCAAAACACGCACTCTATAATGCAATGATGTCTCGGATCCTTTCAAAATACACTCATTTCCAGCAGAAAAAAAGTGTATGTTGAGTTATGTTAGTGTGCCGATATCCAATCAGACAATATCCGGACAAAAGACGGTGACCCCTTCTTCACTCGTTCTCTAGTAGTTTGTGGTTTGGTGTTTTTCTGTGCCAGTACAATTGTTTTTGTGGGTTTCAGATGGTTCACCTTCAAATGACCCTCCTTCTCGAGATCGATATAAAAAAGATGTCAAGGCCAAAGAAGAAATATTCCTTGGGCCGAACCAACCTTCTTGTGATCTCCATTGGGAAAAGGCAAGGTTGCATTATACATGAATGGTTTCTCCATGAATAACCTTGCGATTCCATCCTCGATTGGGTTTGGAGTGATGATGTCTCATCGATTCATATAAAATGCCACAAACTACATGTAGCGGTGTAGTATTTTCACCAACCTCTACATAAATCTCTCATAGTTGAGAACCCTAAATCAAATAAGAAATATTTTAATATGAACAACCTAAATAGATGTCGTTAATCGTTGAAAATTATCTGTACCTTTTTTTGTTTGATTAGATTGCCTAGTCGGGAAAAGAAACAATTGGCGATCTTGCTAGTACTCCATTGTATTTCACCTCAATGTCGCACAGAGAGTTATGAGACCCTCTTGATGGAAGTTCCCAATTACTATTAAGATCGTCAGGATTGTTAGGTAAAACAAGGCCGGTGTGGTTCACTAACTTTCGGATCAAAATCTCTTGTTGGTGCAATTGTTTATCCCATAGAATGGCCTTTATTTGTAACATGTTTATTCTTGATGTATTAGCTCTCGCAATAGAATAGACAATTCTGAAAGCCTCTCTTTGTGTCACGAATGCACCAAACCCTCTTGCACATCCTGGGTGATCGGGTTTTCGGTTACCTTGCACAAGATGGCGTGCTTACCAGTGAGAATGAGTTGACCTTCCATTTGATCTTATTTTCATTGAGCTTGCCACATTGGAAGATAAAATCATGAATACCACAGCTTGCAGGACAACAAATCTACAACATGTGAATGAAAATAAATAAACCCTAAGTAAACAGGTACCACTTTTTTTGCAAGTTCAATGTCTTCATCTTTGTCAAATTCATCTTTCTTATTTTTTCGAGCCTTGAGAAATAGATCACACTGATCTATTTAATCGACATTGATCGAAATAACCGATGCCCTAGCCTCTTCCCCGGACATTCCCCTTTTAACTACAATTAGAATATCTTGTTATAATTATTCTCATACCATCTCGAGTGCCCCCAATCCATAACCCCCACGGCTTATCCGATGCGAAGTTATGTTCAACTTATAATTGCGTGTTTTCTCTTCCCTTGTACCGTACGAGAAAAAAGAAAATCCACGTGACATCAAACCACAAAATTGAAATGCAAAGCATTTAGATTTGTAGTAGAGTATAATTTTTCTCATTCTCTAAGTCTCTTCTTTTGTGGATCTCCCAACTCTTTGGTTTAATATGTTTGTAAGTTAGCCACAGACGATTGCCTTTTCAATTCGAGATTATGAAATCTCCAGAAACTGTGTACTTGTGTTCTCGTCAACTTTTAGATAACATCTTGATGGCTATCTTTCTTAACTTACCAATATCGAGGGCATCGATTTCAAATGGTCTCTATTTATTGTAAGGAAGATGGAAAAGTTAGAAAAGATTGTCGCTGCCATCAAATTCGATTAAATTAATTGGGTAATTTTAAAAAACATGTAAACAACTATGACGAGGTACCATACATTCCATCCATATTAGGGCTTTGTATTCCTTTGGCACATCATACCAATTTAGGACAAACTTTCCCAACCCTACATGACCACTTCGCTCGGTCTTCCGACAAACATTGGCCCATTGCATTGAAAACAATTGGGGCCATTTCATTCCAATCCATTCTCCTTTCCAATGTTCTACAATGCATTTTTCAATTCCCATTGATCTTCTACCTTCTTCCACATCATCCTCATCAACCATTATTTTGGTATTTCCATCATTGGAATTTATTTCATCATCTCGAAACCTCCTCCTTGACATTGGACTACCACACACATATTCAATTCAACACATGTCAATCTTCATTATTCCTATTTCCAAAAACCCTAGAACAACTAAAAAAATAGCAACATGACATTACTAGTGAAAAAAAATATACACACAATAAAATTATTGAGTCAAAATAATGATTGAGCACAAATGTAGAACAAAAATATGCACACGGAATATAGTGTAATCATTTACCTTAAACCCTAGTAACATAGTTACTCTTAAGCACTCAAGAACAAACCCTAGCTCCTACTTGCTCTTGAATCCAAAATTCTCACCCAAGAACAAACCCTAGCATAAATGGGAGGATTTCATAATATTTTTCATTGATTGTTTGCATAATTTGATGAGAAGAAGGGGATGAGTGTTGTTGGAAGAAAAAATATAGGGAAACTCGTGCTCAAACTTCTGTCATTTATTACACACTTTAAAATGTCCTTATTGTTGTCATATAAGCCCTCACGAAGATAGATTCTGAACTCATAATTGTATTGGCCCTTATTTATTTAAGAGCAGAACATGTTATAGAATTGGAATTAGTTTGGCTGTTCAGGAAATCAGTTTGGCTTTATATAAACAAAATGCAAATTGAATTCAGTTTCAAGAACCAAAATTTGAACAAAACCCTAGATATGCTTAGAAATTCCAACTCTCAAAGAGAAAACCCCACACTTTTTGAATAAAGAACTATGGCTAGGAGGAGAGGGGGAGGGTGAGGAGGTAATGCATTGGTCCAGAGTCATTCTCTGTTCAATAAAGTTGGAGCTTTTGAGAAAAAAAATTAACACGGAAGCTGAAGGGAGGTATGTTGATTTTCTTAAATTGAGAAAATGTACAAATTCAAAAGTCGTACGTAGTACCGATATGCATGATTTATCCCCGGGGTATATCCTACGTTACTTTAGGAATTAGGGAATGGAAAATTTTCTCACATGTGAGGAGAGTGTACACACCGATGAAGTTGTGCAATTCGATGCCAATTTAGGCCAAAATTTTGGGAATAATGATGTAACCCTAGTTAACGGGAAGCAAGTCACTGTTACCAAATATACTATAAATATGATTTTAGGTAATTTTTATATCTGGGCCGAGGCTTTGAGGACAAATAATGCTGAAGGCCCCCTAGAGATATATTAATGTGCACCTTTATGCATACGTTAGCCGAGATACTGAGAAAAATGAGGTTGAAGCCCACAAGATGTGTATCAGAAGAGCAAAAACAGAGTCCCGGATGACTGCCCATGTCGGTTGACATGGGATGCGCCAGTACGAAGGGATGGTCCATGCCAGGATCGACGGCCCACTCCGGCACGAGGCCACGGGCCGTGCCATACCCAACGGCCCACATCGGTACTAGGAGGTCTCGATTGGCACGGACCGTCCATTTTTTGGCCTTTTCAATGCCCAATTATTTACTACTGTATATACATACCCTTGTCTAGTAGGTTTTAAGTTTATGCCCAGTTTTCATCTTGTAGAGTAGGTTAGAGAGAGAAATACACTCTTCCTTCTCTCTGACTTATTTTCCTTTCTACCCTTTATTTTTCGTCTGCCTAAAAGTATTAAATCCAATGAAATACTTGGGTTCAATGCTTAGGCATTAGGGATTTAACTTGGGTATTATATTTGTATTCTTGTACTAATGTTTATTTTGTGAGATTTCCTATATTAACCTATTTCTCTGTAATTTGTGATTTGTGATATTATGTTGGCTTGTTCTTGAAGTTCATGAATTGCAATATTGTCACACTCAGTTAGCACACACCAAAATCTATTTTCATGTTGCCAAAATATTGATATCCCCCAAGGAGGGAAACCTACATGTATTTGGGGTAACGATGAGCCCGGATCCATGTAGGTGGGTTGTCGTTGTAAACGTTATGATCGATCATGCACTAGTAAGCCGACGATTTGGTATCAAGTGTAGCATGTAGAGATAGATTGAGTAGAAAGCAAGGGTTAGCTTTGCAACCCTAGAGCCACCGATAAGGTGCTTCACCCCTTTTGCCTTTTTTGGCCTAGGGAGAAGCATTCGTGGTGTAGTTCCCGGGATGTAATAGTATGAGGGATAATCATATATGCACGGCATGCAGGGTCATCATTGCACTCCCTTAATTACGGAGGTGGTGTCGATGGAAGAATACGTGTGCACCCTACGTGAC
>JAULKK010124223.1:0-17140 GCA_032355705.1 Rubia peregrina | reverse complement strand
ATACAAATAATAATTACAATATCATATTTTATTTTGAAAATAAATATAAAGTATAATCAATTACAATATATAAAATATAATATTAATAAAAATAATATAATTGTTATTTAAAACATAAAATAATAAATTAATGATTTATATAAGAAAATAATATATATTTGTATTTAAATATTATAACTATTATTTTGTATAATTTATTAAATAATATTTTTTATTATTAAATCTTAGTTTATAAAAAATTATGGTTTTGGTAATATTCAAATATTACGTGTGACGCGTGTAATCGACGTGTGACTCTATTACGTGATGCGCGTGTGTAAACAAAATAAAAAAGCCTTCAAGTGCGCATTCACTAAATGCGCACATAATTTTTAATTCTTTTTTTAAAAAAACCTTCGAGTGCGTATTTGCTAAATGCGCACTCTTTTTGTAATTTTAAAAAATAAAAAGCCTTCAAGTGCGCATTCGCTAAATGCGAGCACAATTTTTAATTTTTTAAAAAAATAAAAAACCTTCACTCTTTTTGTAATTTTAAAAAAATAAAAAATACTTCAAGTGCGCATTCGCTGAATTTACCATTTGTATCTGGCTCATGTCACTGTAGCACCAATATAGAATTTTGTCAGCAAGACAAACACAGAAAACCCAAAAACCCTTGGACAAGATGTACCGCCTACCGTAGTGGACCCAGGGGAGCTTGATTAAATTACGACCGGATTCACGGAGTATGAGGAGCAGGAATTGATGATGCCACAGAAACAGGATGGAGATGTACTCCAACAAAGAAAGATTTGGAAGCCGACTGCACGGGGGCAGAGAGAGGTCAGGTGGCACAACTAGCTGCCAGAGAAAATGATACAACCAGTGAGGGGGCTGTATCATGGACTTCCCTATTTGGAGATACGAACCAGGAAGAGGTAAAGTGCTATACCCCTGTTGAGATTGAGGTAATGGTTATGGGTAAAATAGAGAGGGAGGATGTAGAGGACAACATTAAGGCTTGGGAAACAACAATGGTGTGTAAAATACTTGGGGATTTCCCCTCTTACTCGGTGATGAATGGTTTTTTTAGGAGGATATGGAAAAAATTAAACATCGTCAAGATATGGCTGGCAAAACTAGGGATTTTCTTGGTTAAATTTGCTCAAAATCTCACTCAGATCAAGTCCTTGAAAAAAAGATTTTTGCTGTTTGATAATAAACCAGTTTTTGTCCAAAAATGGTCTCAGAACATCAACCTTGAGATGCCGAAAACAATCCCAGTTTGGTTACATCTTCCTAATTTGGATGTAGTTTGCTGCAAACCAAAGATCTTAAGTATCATACTTAGCCCAATCGGAACTCCTCTGAAATTAGACAGGGCAACTAGGGAGGTGAAGTAGTAGCTGAACTATGCCAGGGTGTTGGTGGAGGTAGAGTTAGGTAAGAAGATCCCGGGAGAGTTAATTACCTGGACGAAAATGAGGTGATACAAAGGCAGGAAATTATTTGTGAGTGGATGCCAACCAAATGCAATTTATGTTCAATGATTGGACATGAGGGGGGAAGCTGCAGGAAGAAGGAACAACCTAAACCAATCCATAGGCAGGTCTATATCCCAATTAAGAAGATAGCACCGAACAATCTGGCTGTGAGGGAGAAAATGCGATAGGTGACCAAAGCCCCAATATCAGGAAGGAAGCCGTGAACATGGATGATGTATACATACCAGTTAACAGGAAGAAAAGGGAACTACATTGGAGAGGCAGGAGGGCAGAGATGACCAGATGCAGAAGGTTAGCTCAGAAAAAACACAGCCAGATTGTAGCGTACTTGAGTGGAAGGAATCTGTTCAACATTCTGTCTGAACCCCCTGATGATCAGTAAAATACTAGATTGAAATCCCAGGGGTGTGAATGGTGGGCTGAAGCAGAAATAAGTTAGGGAATTCTGTGTGGCTAATAAGGTTGGCTTTTTGGGTTTTTTTAAACAAAGGTAAAAGAGAAAAATGAAAATAAAATCTGGGACAAGATAGGGCTAAACTGGAACTTGGAAACAAGTTCAATAGTGGATAGTGGAAGAATCTGGGTGGCCTGGAGGAGCGATTATTTTATAATGACAGTATTAAGTAAGAGAGATCAATGGATCGATGTGGTGTGTGTAATTAAGGAGATGAATCTATCCTGCTACATAACTACGATCTATGGGAATAGTAAACCAAAAGGGAGGCAACCTATGGGAGTTTTGGAAAAGGCAAGGATGATAAACCGTGGCTAATCATGGGGGACTTCAACAGCCCATTGAGTTTCGAAGATAGGTTGGGTGGGGTTCCAATTCAGCAACATGAGTTAGACGAGTTTCAATCAATTACTGTCAAACAGAAACTTTTTGAACTTAAAACATCGGGATCCACAGTTTACATGGTGCAATAGGAGAAGTGGCGAAGAAACAATATACAACAAAATTGATAGAGCACTGGTGAATGAAGAGTGGCTGGACCATTTGGTTGACTCAAGCTGCCATGTGATGGTAAATGGGACTTCAGATCATTACCCACTATAACTGAATCGACAGAGAAATCAGGAAACTGTTCCCAAACCTTTCATATTCTACAATATGTGAACCTTATCAGAGAGATTCAAAAACACTGACAAAGCAATCTGGCACCTGGGAGAGGTCACAACCCTCACTTAACTGTACCAAGGACTACAAGTGCTGGAAAGAGCCCTGAAGAATCTCAATAAAGACGAATTCTCCAAAATCGAGAAAATAGCTACATTGGCAAAATACAAATGGGAGAAGGCACAGAAAGATCTGGCAGATCATCCTGGTTCAGTGAAAAAACAAAATATGGAGAATGGATGCAGATTGGAGGCAATAAAGATGGCTGAAGCTGAATATAGATTTCTAAAACAGAGGGCAAAGTGAAATGGCTGAAGGAAGGAGACAGACCAATAGAAATATTCTATACAATGCTGAAGATCGGAACATATTCTAATCATATAGTCACATTGACGGATGGGAATAGGAAGATACAGGGAGGAAAAACATCGAGGATCACCTTGTACAACACTTCCAAAAACTATTGGGGTGTGCGACAAAACCTGTTATGAAGATAAATTCAAAGGTGATCAGTACAGGCTTCGTATCAACAATCCAGCAAGAAGCCAAAATGATCAAACCAGTTTTAAAAATGGAAATTATGGAGGCCCTGAAAAGTATCAAATCCAGCAAGAGTCCGGGTCATGATGGATACACAAGCCTATTTTCAAAGAAGCATGAGAGATAATTGGAGACGGGGTGGTCCAGGCTGTGCAAGGTTTTTTCAGGGGTGATTAAATCCCCATGACATTCAGTAAGGCGGTGATCAGCTTGATCCCCAAAAAATCTCAATCACAGGTAGCAGCTGACTATATGCCCATTTCATGTTGTTCAATCATATACAAGATCGTTACAAAAAAATTATGTGACAGACTGGGATATGTGATGCCTCACTAGTCTAGAACAACTAATCGGCCTTCGTGAAAGGCAAGAACATTGTCCACAACAACCTACCGACACAGGAACTACTCCACAAGTACAAACATGGTGACTTGAAGCCGAGCTGCCTGATTGAAATGGATATCTCCAAAACTTTTGACTGCCTCAATTGGGACTTCCTATACCAATGGCTAAAATTTCCCAAAATACCAGGTTTGTTCTTAGACTTGATCATGAAATGTGTTAAGAACTCTTCATTCTGCATCTCAGTGAATGGAAATCTGCCGGCCTCCTTTGCTGGGAAGAGAGGTGTGAAGCAAGGAGGCCCTCTCACCCCTTTACTCTTTGTCCTTAGTGTGGAATACTTAATAAGATTATTTGATCACCTGTTCCACTCAAAAATTTGTTTTCATCAAAGGTGCAAGAAAGTTGGTGTTCACAGCCTACTCTTTGCAGATGACCTATTAATTTTCAGTGCAGCTGACCCAAAATTCCTGGACGGAGTAAAAAAACACTCAAGGATTTTGAACAAACTTCCGGGCTGGCTGTGAACGAGGAGAAAACACAGATATTTTTTTCAAATATGTGTGAAGATGACAAGAGGATATTGGCAGAAATTTTGCAGGTTACAAGAGCAGATTTGCAACTCAAATACTTAGGGCTGCATGTGACATCACTGCAATGGAATTCAAGTACATGTAGCTTACTTTTGGACAAGATCACCTCAAGATTAAGAAGCTGGGATTCCAAAAACTTGTCCTACGCTGGAAGGGTACAGCTTGAAAACACAGTTCTACTAAGCATTGTAAGCTACATGATTAGTGCTTTTAAGCTCCCTGAAAGTATATATAGAAATGTACCCGAAGTTCATATGGGGGAGAGAAAGTGGAGAAATAGGCTTTACAGCTGTTGCATGGGACAGAGTGTGCAGATCCAAAGATTTCTGGAGGCTGGGGGTTGAGAGACCCTTCTCTGTGGAATAGGGCCTCACTTTGCAGACGTCTCTGGGATGTCTGCTCCAAAAATGATATCCTCTGGGTGCAATGGGTACACACATATTACATAAAAGACCAGGACTTCAGAAAATATAGAGGCTCAGATACGCACAGCTGGGGCTGGAGAAGAATAACAAAATTGAAGCTGCAGATGATGGTTCAACTGGATAATTTCATACGGAAGAATGGTAAATTCGGCATCAGGGAAGCATACAATTTCCAGAAAGGGGGGATCAGAAAGATTATTTGGCAAAGCTGCTTTGGCACCCAAATTTTTGCCTAAACAAAGGTATTTCTTGTGGATGTTGTTCAAAGGTAGGCTGGCCACTGTTGACAGATTAGAGAGGTTTAGGATCATACCAACATGATCGTTGTGTTGCTTTTGCATAGCGAAAACCGAAGATGCACCTCACATTTTCATTGATTTCTCCTACACAACTTGCGTGCTACAGCAGCTAAATCTAAAAAAGCAAGGAACATGAGAGCTTTGAAGAAACTTTTTTATCAACTCATGGTCAGGAAGAAATGGAACAAACTACTCATGTACTCTGCTACATTGTCACATATATGGCTAGAAAGGAATCAAAGAATCTTCCAAAAAAGTCCCTCGGTGAGGAAATTTTTGTTCAGGAGATTAAATCTGAATATGACTGGAGGAGAATGACCAAATTAGAATATGATTTAGCTTAGATCTCATTGGAACAAACTTGGTGTGTAATAGGCTTAGAGTGATGGCCTAAACTTTGTTTTGTTTTGTTCGTTGCTTGGTTTAATAAATTCCATATTTTCATATAAAAAAAGATGAAATTCAACATACCTGTATTTGTTTGTTAACATTCTATTTAATGCATCATAAATAATTTTGTTGTTTGCATGTAAACTCTTTTTGAAGTTTGCAATACTCATCAAAATGTAATATTTCATTTCTGGCATTCCCAACACAGAATGAAGGAATTTTATTCACATTCTTGCAATCCATTTCACAGGGGTTTAATTATTACCTTTTATCTGTGTTCCCTTCTAAATTGTCACAGCTCCAGCATCGAGATCTTCCAATCAGTTTTTTTCATCACCTTCAATGAATGATCAACTCAGTGGTATTGGGATCTTCCAATCAGTCTTTTTAGGATTCTTCTTTAATTTGAAGGCAACAATGGAATCCTAACACTATTGATGCATTACCTCTTTTAACAAACACAATAGTTGACTGTGAATGTACTAATATAAACTATATTTGTGTTGGTATTGATCCTTCGATTGTTATTACAGGTGAAGTATAAATTCAGAACACATAATTTATATATTTTTTTTGAAAATAGAAGCTCATGAAATGTTTTCTATTGCAGAGAAATAACATGATCATTACAGAATACCAAAAGATGATACAGTGGTGTGGAATGGCCTTTGAACTATTAAACTCTTCTATAGAGAAGGAAGCCAATTCAGGCCAATCAAGGTTGTTAAGAAACGATATTATGAACCAGAAGAAACAAAGCTTATGATTGGAAAAAAGATAAAGGTCATAATGCAGTCACATAATTTCTGTATTAACGATGTTTCACTTATTTGATTTTGTTATTCACTATAAATTCTATCTGCTAATTGCAGTGAACTTGAATTCCCGGCTTCAGCTTAAGGTAACTTCTGGAATTGACGATTATGTTAGACTGTACAACACATCAATGATCCGTCAACGAACACATATGAATGACATTTTGAACTGTAAGATTTTAGTGCTATTATACTATAGTAAGAAATATGCAAATATTTTCCGTATTCGTGCACCTGCCATTCTTACCAGTACACTTAGAACTAGTGGATTTGGGAATAGAAATTATGCCTCTGTTGCTCATGAGCCTCCATTCCTAAGTCCAAGTAATATTTTTACACCTACAACATTGTTCATTTCCTTTCAGAAAATCAAAATACTTACAGTAGCACCATCACTAGTGTTTACATTACCATCAGTTTAATGCAATAGTGGAAAATCTTGTAGTGCTTTCCAATGACAAAGAGAGACAATATGGGATGTTTAATGGAACAAATGTTTCTAATAAGGAAAGCGTGACTTTCAATGTTAATCAACCATTGTTTCAGTTTCCAAAAACTTATTTGCCGAGAGTAAAACTTTAGTTCAGGATACATATGGAACTACAGATTCAGGTCAATTCATGAACTGAGAACTAAAATATATTCATATTCATTATAGCACTCAATTGTTAACTTATGTATCCTAACATTTACATAATATTGTGATATTGCAAATCCAACATGTGAGTGCGAATATTGTGGTGTGCTTTGTTGGTATGATGAAAAGGTTGACTATTACATTAAAGGGAAGTTCCAACCTCAGTTCTATGGGTTGTATGCCATTATTCATACACCTGCTACTATTACGATATCCTCTGACATTACTAAATGAACTTTTTCACGGAAAGATGAAAGGAGCAAAAAGTTTATTGAAAATATTCGAGCCTACAACATATTATTTTCATTTACATCTCTTGGTGGAAAGGTTGATTCTTCTATCAATGCACACAGAAGTCCCTATGTGTTTACGTTGCATGGTCAGAACTTTCACAGAATTGGCAGTCTACTGCTGAGTGATAGTGAATCTCCAAAGGTTATACAAATCTACATATAAGATACCGATAATAAAGTTACAAATAGATTATCTTCAATCAGGTATGATAACAAGAAGATAAATTTCAGAGTAGCTACACCACTAATTTGATTTTCAACATCAAAAAATTTAGATGACAAATTCAGTAATTTTGAACTGATTTTATGTTAATTAAAATATCATTAATTGAAATTGAAGTCATTATTAGTGTATTCATACATATTTCAATAATACATCCAATGTAATCAGTTTAACCAGGGAATGTTTTATGTCATTTTGAATAGTGGAATTAGTTGTTATTGATTATGTACAATTACTCAATAACCATCAATCAAGGACTAGGTCAACGATCAATGTAGATGACACTGACACGAATTATTAGATTTCAAGGAAAAGGTCAAGGTTGAATATGAGGGAATTTTTACTTTACGTGTTCAAGACAGAGTTGATGAGCCTGGGACTGTGATGTTGTCAAGGAAATTATTTTAACAATTTTTGGTTGATTCTTATACGATGATTGAGTCAAAGAGGCTTTCCTATATTATAAAAAATCAGAATACAGTTAGATTAGATTATTATAAGAACTTGGTTGAGGTCATGGGAAGAGGAAGTCCAACACCATTAGAGAGCAGTCACCGCATTCTCATGCCATATTCTTTTACGAGTGGTGCACGATATATGCTACGGAACAACCTTTATGCTATGGCTCTCTGTACATGGTTCACATATCCAGATTTATTTATTACCTTAACTTGAAATCCTAAGTACCCAGAGATGACCATATATTTAAGGAAGAAGGTTCTTAGACTCGAGGATAAACAAGATATTCTATGTTGTGTGTATAAAATGAAGTTGGACCAGCTATTGAAAGACATACGAAAAGAAAACATTTTAGGTCGTGTACAAGCAGGCATGCTTTATCATATTCATATAACTGAATGATGCCTTCAATGTGCTGTGTACAATGTTCTATTATAGTAACTAAATTATAGATTAAAGTATTCAATATATTGATTAAATTTCCTTTTAATATGAGAATATTTATTATTGCTTCCACAGAATTTTTTTAATCTGAATCTTTACTTTAGTAAGTTTGGTATCCATGTAATTCTTTGTTATTTTAATTTTTAATCATTCTAGCATAAACAATTGATTCAATAGTACTATATACCATATTAAACTAAAGTGTTTCATTCTTACTATATATAACTGATTATGACCCTAATAGAAATTGAAATTCCTTTTTTTTGTTAATTGCAGTGGTCTACACCATTGAGTTCCAAATCCGAGGTTTACCGCATGCACATATCTTATTGTTCATGCATAGAGATGATAAGTTTCTGATGGAAGAAGACATTGACTTGATTATATCTTTCGAGATACCCGACAAGACAAAAATCCTAAGCTCTATGAAATTGTATAAGATTTAATGATACATGGTCTTGTATGAGGGAGGGAGGGTGTTCGAAACATTTTCAAAATAATTTTATAGAAATGATGACTATTGATGGAGATAAATCTCCTGTATACATGAGAAGAGATAATGGATGTACATTTGAGAAAATAGAGTTATCTTGGACAATTGATATGCAGTCCCTTATAACCCGACCCTCCCGGTTAAGTATAAGGAACACATTAATTATGAATTGTGTAATCAATCCTAGTCAATAAAATATTTGTTCAAATACATCAATACAGGTATTGACCGGGCAACTCTCACAATGTATCGAGCAAATGGTGATAAATCTGATTTTTGTCATAATTAAGAAAAAGTCAATCGAATTACTGATAGTAGGTATGTTTATATGTTTTTAATGAAATTATACTATAATTTAATTTAGTTGTATATTTTAATTATTTATGCTTTATATTTAATTAAATACATAATATTTTCTTATAGAACATGTGTAGGTATATCTCTCCCTGTGAAGCTGTGTGGAGAATATTTGCATTTGATATTCATTACAGAAATCCTTCCATGGAAAGATTAACTTTCCATCTTCCAAAAGAGCAAAATATAGTTTTTCAGGATGAGGATTCGTTTTAGGATGTCATGGGAAGACATGGAATTGATCGTTCTAAATTCTTAGCATGGATGGATTGCAACAGGTTATGCGAGGAACCTAAGGAACTGACATGTGTCAAATTCTCATGAAATTTGTATAGAATCAAAAGGATAGAACATGGGCTTTAAGGAAGAGAGGTTTTTCTGTAGGTAGAATTCACCATGTTCCTCCCAGTTGGGGAAAGAGGTACTACTTAAGGGTGTTGTTCAATAAGGTGAAGGGACCAACATGCTATGAGGACATCTGAACAGTTAATGATGTCTTATACCCAACTTTTAAAGAATATTGCTATGCTCTCAGATATTTGGATGACGATAAAGAGTATGTTGAAGGAATTATTGATGCAAGTTTATGGGGGTTCTAGTCACTATTTGAGTTTCCTTTTTGCCACGCTTTTATTGTATAATAGTCTATCAAGACCTGACTCAATATGGGATACAGTATGGCATATATTTGATTGATATGCCTAGAACCCTATAATCATTTTCCCACTGGGTTTTTAAATAAGATTGTGTGACCAGTGTAAATTATTGTAACATTATTTTATTTCAGTGCAATAACTCAGCCATGTGGCCTTTTGAAGAGTTCATATTTTCGAACCCAGTCCATAAGGGTTTCCAAAAATTGTCTTTTATTCTAATTAGAATTAGATTTGGTAAGATTAGATAAGGAAATAATTTTCTAGTCTAATTCTACTATACACAGCCGATTTAGGGTAATTTTAGAAGTTTTAGTTAGATGTGGTTTTAGCTTCTTAAACCTGCCATAAGTCTATTTAGATTCCAATTGTGTTCAGGGATTTAGTTGGCTGGGATTACCCCTTTAAATATAGGGGTTGTACCAAATTTTTACACACTTTTTATCATTCAAACATTCAGAATTTTGAGGTATACTCATTGCTTGCGAGCATCTTCATTATTACTTAATCCTGTAGGCTAATTAAGTTTCAATACAACTTGTGAATTAAACCTGCAGGTTATTTAGAGAGCAAGTCAAAGTTGAGTGTGCTCTGCAGGCTAGATGCTTGAATTTTGAACGTTTATACTAGGTCAGGTGAAACCCTAGTGTAGACAAAAATCAAATTTCCGCAATAAAGAATCTTTGCAAGGAGATTAATATCAATCTTAGGGGAGGATATCCTCCATAGAAAATGTATGATTCTTCAAATACCTGGTATTTATTTAATTTAATGGTATGATAATGGTTTTCATATGATAATCCTAAATTATATGGTATTTGTTTTACGTTTAGATTGAGTGATTCCTAATTTTCCTACAAGAAAATTTTACGGTTCGTCAACTAAAGATTTAGTCATTTATTATGTACAGTAAATTTGGTTCAAGGACAACTTTTTTAATCTAATGAATATATTGTGATTGAATTTTAGCCGGGAATGCATAATTTTCTTGTAATAAATTGTTGCTCAATGGAATCTAGTTATAGTAATCCAATTGAATATTTCCATTTATCAAACGGCATCAACATCCATTTAAATTCTTAAAAATCATGTTACATTAATTCAATAGAATTCCTCCATTTATTAACGGGTCAACATCAATTAATATTTGTAAATTGAATGTATCTTTGAATGTGTGTAATTGTAGGTGGATCTTATCTCAGAGATTTTGTCTATAAATTACACTTTATCAAAGTGGACAAAAACTAATGTTAGATTTGTAAAATCATATAATATTTATATAATAATTAATAGTAATATTAACTTCAAAATTAGCACAAAATACTTTCAATATGTTTCATCTTACGTTGTTAAAAATAATTCAAACAAGGTATATTTTTTTGTCAAAAATCCTTTTTAGATCACATGACGGAGAATACTGTAAAAAAAATTGAAAAATTATTTTTCGACAATTTGATCACATGAAACTTTTAAAACTCTTATATTCTCATTATTTTCCTATATCTCACATACCATTGAAAATTCCTACTATTTATCATTAACAATAAATAGAATAAAATAAATATTTATAAAATAATGTAAATTTATTTTTATAAATATATAATACTTTCTGCATTATATTTACAATACATTAAATTAGTAGTTTGACAAAAGATATCGATAATTAACTAAATACCCATATATAAGCTTCAACCTTAAAAATAATGTTGCGGACAATTATCCCCTGAATAATTTGTAGAAAATAGAAGAAAGGTTTTTGGCACATAGTATATAAAAACTAATGAAGATGGTCCTCTTTTCCATCTGAAAGTAATTGAGAGCACTATTAGTTAATAAGAATCCATGAAGTTCACTATAACAGTTTCATTATAATCAAGAGATCGGAATTTTTTATGAAGCGGAGTGATTGCAACGACTAGCGTTAAATAAAAGATTCCAGCAAGGTCACAATTAGTGCTCGGCCTTAAAGATTCCAGCAAGGTCACGGTCGGGTACAGCACATTTTATTGTCTTTTTTTCCTTTTTCTTTATTCTTTTTTTTGGATGTGAGGCTTGTAATTCGTAATTGCACTTAATAATTTTTTTTCCTTCAAGTAAGTGTTTTATGTTTGATAGATAGTACAATTTTAAAAGTTAGAGTGAAATTGGATATAAAAAGTTGTACCAATAATTTCATATCATTATATGTTACAATTATAACATTGATGATCTGATTTATCCATCGAGATGTAGTCTGAGGCGTCAATCAATCTCCACTTATCTCCACTTTAACTTGAAATTAATAAAAATTACAACATATTCAAATTCGGCAACCATATAAAAAATACTCCACTTATAATATTAAACTTAGGTCAAATAGTCATTATTATGATTGATTTTCTTACTATATTTTTTGTAATATCAATATTTTTGACACTTTCTAATGAATCTATTAATGGCTTTTAATTACTTTTGACTCTGAAAATTCATTCTATTATATACATTTAACATACCTTCATAGTTGTGAAATATTTTGATTTTTTAAAATTTCATAAAGCAAACATATAGCATTGGATATTTAATGCCTTGGATTTTCTTAATTTAATTCCTTTTATGTTAGATAGAGATCAAAGTTTAATAGTTAGACTAAAGTTAGAGATATGAATGTTGAATTTTATTTATTTAATTGTCTTGTAATAGAAAATGAGAAATTTTATTTATCATAAGTATCACATTAATGATGTGAGCTACCCATTGAGCCATTTTTTGAGGTGTTAGTAAATATTCCTCAAATAATAGTTTAACATTTAAAAAATTAATTATTCATGATTCAAATTTGATGCCCTTTTGGGAATTGTACATGTAACGTTGAATATAGTCCAACTAGTCATTATTAGAATTGATTCTCTTATTATCTTTGTTCTATTATAAATTTCTTCAACAGATTAGAATGAAAATCAACTGAGGGTTTCATATTTGACTCTAGAAATTAAACATGTTTATAATTTGAGAATTTTGTAGGAGAGCCATTTTAGTTGATGCCATCACTGATCTGGATTGAAATTTAGGTTACACTAATATGGAGATGAGAAGGAGGAAGTTTGATTCGAAAGCACAGGAAGCCATGACTGGAAAAGAATTTCCCCCAATTTTTAAGCCTTACATTCCGAAAACTAGTTGGAAAATTCTTGTAAGTGGTCACTAATCTTCCTCTGAAAATCTATTATTCAAATTTGATCCTTGATGATTTGGGGTATGAGTGTAAATTTCTCATTTTATTTTTGACAAATTATAATTATGTGACATCCTTATTTGGAAACAAGTTATCAAACACTCTGATCAAGGATAGGGTGACTACTAAAGAATCGTTCTTAAAATCTTTATTGTGTGGAGAAACAAACTGAATAGATAAAATTTAGAATTTTTAGAATTTTTTAAAATAGGTTAAATGCCAAATTGATATCTAATCTTTTGAGAGAGCTTTGTTTAAATTTGTTTTCATAAAGAATCATTATTTGTGTTATATAGTATCGCTTAAGTTGATTTATTTGACTAATTTCATCTTTTATGCTATAGTGATTTTAGAATGTTATTTCTTATAGTACATTTTAACTCTAAAAGAAATTTAGTATGATTAATATTTTATTTTTTAAAAGTATATTCAACTTAAATTAGTCAAAATGTTATGATTAATTTTCTTTATGGCAGAGATTTCCTTATTCCTTTACATGGCATGTGGATGGAATGTTGCCACAAAAACTATTTTTGAAGGATCGATACAATAACATTTGGAAGGTGAAAGTTGAAAAAATTGAAGATCAGATATGTATTGTCGATGGTTGGTCGACATTCGTCAAACAGAGCTTTGTGGTGTTGGGGGATGTTATTATTTTTCGATATGATGGGTGTCAGGTATTTTACGTGACTATACTAGGATTGGATTTTTACGTAAAGGATGGAGCTGGAAGATTTATTCATGATGTGAAGGACAAAGAATTGGATGAGGAGGACCAAGAATATGATGTTCAAATTGAACATGATGTGGAAATTAACAACTCGGATAAACATCCTTCTTCATATCACTCCAAGTCCAACAAACGAACTAGAGATTTATCTTGTAAGTTTATAATTTCTATTTTTATTTTATCATTTTTTAAACTAAATGTTTAGGGTAATTTTCCCAGTTTCGTAGAAGACATTGAATACCATGCTAGTAATAAGTTTACTTTACATTGTTGTACATTTTAAAATATTTTTATGAATGAAACAATCTTATGTTGCTAATCCATGTCTATTTTATTTTCTTACCTGTTTCTTCGAATTTACTTCTTCTATGTCTATCATCTTGGTACTTATGTTGGAAATGTGGTAGGTTTTGGGTAGCAAGTGGTGTGTATATCCTTTTTGTTCTAGAAAAGTTGCAAACATGCTCTTACCATCACGTACAAATAGAGAATACCAGTCCTAATTTATGTCATATTTTTCTGTTAAACAAGGGCTAATAAAAATACTCCCTCTGTTTTGTTATTTATGGCACCATAGATTTAGGTCCTTGGATTTAGATGAAGGAAATGAGTGGATAAAATTGAAGGTAGAAATTAAAAAGTAGAATGAGTGGATGAAATTGAAAAAATCTTGCCAATAATGAAAAGTGTGCCATTTAAAAGAAAACATTCCTATTAGGTAAGTGTGCCATACATAACAAAACAGAGGGAATATCTCAAAAATTAATTGTGGGTTGATTTTTTTAAAAACTTTTTAATGAGATTTCCCTTTTAAGGACAGCATAAACGTTTTTTTGTAAAACATTATTAATTATTTGTAATGAATAAAATTGGTAATTTTTCCATTTTCTAAAAAATAAATTGAATATATATATATGCGCTCTTCACTTACGTAATGAGTTATATGTGTTGTTTAAAATTTAATGGATATTGTGATCAGATGAGGAGGAGAACACTACAAAAGAACTCAAACATCAACCAAGAAAGAGGGGGAAAAAAGTCGATCCTTATGGTTTTGATCTTTTCACCTCTGGAAGAGTTCGGCGGCCAGAAAATCCATATTTTGTTACCCAGATAAGAAAGAAGAGACAAAATGAATTGGTATGTAGTCGGTCTACCCTGAATTTTCTCTAATTTTTTGTTATTTCGAATCCAAATTAATTCTAGACATTGCCTCTAAAAAGTTACAAATCTTATTAATTGATTACTATTTTATTATTATTTATTGAAATTATTATATTTTAGAATCAACACTGACAACAAATAAATATTGATCCAGATTATTCCAGTTGAAATTATTAGAGCCCATAAGCTTAATCTTCCCAATTTTATAGTCCTTCGTGATTCTGATGGAAGGAAGTGAGATGCAGAGTATCATGTATGGGCTGATGGCCGTTGCCGGTATACTGGTGGATGGAAAAATCTCTGCCACCTAAATCTCATTAAGGATGATGATTTTATCATCTGTGAATTTGTAAACCGGAAAGGCAGAGATCTTTACATACAGGTGACAGTTGTCCACTAAATGAATTTCACATAATCATATTATTGGCTCATCGACTTTTCAGCCTTAGGATTGCTCATTTCTTGAAATTTTAGCAGTGAATTATTCTCCTTAAAAAATTCATGGTGATCATGTATGGATTTAAGTTTTTTTTATAACTAATGGTGAGTTAGATTATTTTCTCATCCTTTTATGATTCATAATAACAATTCATTGTCATTTTATTGATGTACTAGATATAGATCATTCCATTATTTTCTTTTCTTTTTAATTATATACAATAGAATCTATTTATAAACTGATAACTACACAACCATGATATAAATAAATGTGTAAATATAAGTAATTAGTTTTTCAAAGTGATAGAAGTCTCACTCAATGTATTACACGCCTTAGCTATATTTTCCTACAAATTTCAATTTTTTGTGAATTTTAATTGATGTTCATTGACCAGTCGATTCCTTGTATAAATCAGAAGATAGAATGAAATATCTAAAATTTAATGAAAGGTATTCATCTTCTCATAATTAATTACTAATTAGTTTGAGATTAAATATAATCACAAATAAGTCCTAGAAGATGGTCACATAGTGAGTCAGATTTTTCATTTAAAAATAATAATTTATTACTAGTTCTTCCCAATATTTGTGTCTATACATCCATTTTAACCTTATATGTCCATCTTTATAGACGTACTATTCACTTTTCTATTGTACAAGCATTCAAGTAATGCGGGTAAATTACTATTTTTAATGTACGGCAATTGTATCTAAATAATTATCCGTTGTCTTATTTTCTAAATACTCAAGGAGACTAGAAAAAACTTTAAAAATTATGTTCTAAAATTCATGATCGGTGAAACATTATTCCATGATTAATTAACATAAGTTTTGGCATGCAATTCAAGATGTAAAGATTGTAATTAGTTAAAGTAGACCATCTCATCATAGTTTATGGTGAGACGAATGACTAACATGTAATTATGGGTATTTGAGAAAATTTTGCAGGTTAATCTCATAAGTGTTTAGGTTATAAGATTAAAGTGCGGCTCAATATCCCAGTATACATTCGCGTTGCCTCTCTTTCCTTGCATCGCCTCCACTCTCAAACAATCTCAAATCCACGCACCTCCAATCATCAAATTGCCCACCTTCCAAATTCGTAAAATTCCCCTCACACTAAAAACCATCGCTCGCTCTGCAAAAGATCCAACCATCGGAGATGAATACAAGCTTGATAACTTCATCTCCGGCGAGGACATACATATCGGTGAAATCTATTCTGATAACCACCTCTTCTTCTCTCGAAGCGCTGGATATAATTTACACGCGAATCTCATCTCAGTTGAAGACCGCGAGAATAATTCCCTAGCTGGTAACTATTTTTATTTTTGAAATGACATGGTTCATAAAATTACTGTGGAGATATTGTACTCCCTCTGGTCCTCAAAATATGGCCGCATTAAAAATGCCACACTTGACGATTTGGTATAGAGTACTTAGGTCGTGTTATTGAATATTTTTATTGGAATTTTGCGTTTGGATCTTTTTGGCATTGGATTAGTTATTATTGATGAATGGTATTTTTTGATATTGTGAATGTGTGCATCCGTTCGATACTGAAATGTTGCAAAGTTAATAACAATGGTTGGAGTAATTAAATATGATGAAATGGTTTTTTTACTTCTCATTTGCTTCTAAGTTACAACTCAAATTATTTAGTTCAGTAACTTGTCATTTTTGGCATATCAAATTTTTGTGCTTATCAGTTTGTCAAAGACCATGTTTAAAGCAGTTGTTCAAGAAATATAGATGGCTCTTTGGATACTTCTTGTCTTTGCTTCTAATATGCTCTCATTAGTTGGCATATCTCGGCTGTTTCTTCACCTTGCGGTGCTGCACATCTCAATGTTGTTTTAATTTGGCACTAATTTTTACATAATTGTAGAGCAATAGTTTTCAACATGGTAGGGGTGCTTCTTGGTTTCTTCAAAAATATCTATACTAAATACTAATTGATGAATGTGATTTCCACCGGTAGACGTCTCTCGTCGTGATCTCTGAACCGCGTCCGATCTGCAAAACAAAGCCCC
>JAULKK010124115.1:0-17141 GCA_032355705.1 Rubia peregrina | reverse complement strand
TCATGCTCTTGGATTTCATATCAAAAGAGAGGAGAATTAGCTATTTTCTCCCAACCCTAACAAGTAATCATACAAGAAATTCATATAATCAAACTTCTAACACCTTGGATAAATTCATACATAAACAGAGCGAGAAAAGAGGAAGAGAAATGAAGAACTAGGGTTTTTAGAAGAGGGAATTCAGCCAAGAGAAAAGAGGATGTGAAGTGGGTGGCCAAAAATTGATTTATAGTACAAGAGAGAGGAAAAGAAAATGTGTAGCCCAAGCGGAAATGTGCTCGCCCGGCTGGGCTGCCCATTTTCACCCTTCTTTATATCTATTCTTCTTGTCTTCAATCTTCAATACCTTTTGTTGATGGATTTAATCTTCACTATCTTGCCTTGTCACACAAAAGTCCCTAAAGATTTTATAAGAGCGCAAAATTCGCTCTTAACTCTTCTAAGAGAATTTAAAGGCAAAACTCAAAATTTACAGCCCAAAAGTATACAAAAGTGAGTCCAAAATATCCTAAAACTACTATATAAAATGAACACATCAGTTTAATATATCTCCCATGATTTATTAAAAATGTTGGGAAGGGGTGGGTAACTAATCCCCTAGCATTGAACCCAATTATTTCATTGGTCCAATGCATTTGGGTAAAATAAGAAAATAGATGAAAAGAAATGAGAGAGAAGGAAAGGTTCCTTTTTCTCTCAACCTACTCTTAGGAGTACAAAATGATCAAAAATTTAAACCTTTGTAGGCGCAGGCTCCTATAATTAGTAATAGGGAATTGGGACATGAAAAAGGCCCTAAATTGGGCAAAAAAACCTAGCAGCTAAAAGTACCATAGGTCGTGTAAATGAGCACGGTCATGCCGGATGGGGCTGATACGCCCAGTGTTTCCTGGGACAGCTATGCCGACATAGTGCTTCCATGGACTGTGTTCCCTAGTAAGTCGCGTCGGCTGTGTCTAGCAAGGACTGGGCCGGCTGACGGAACCCATCAACTGGTCCTCCATTTTTGAACTTCTGATGCATGCATCCCAAGTTGTTTGGATCGAATCTCTTCTTGATCAGTTCAATGGCGCGGGCAGTGTGAATTCTTTCTAACCATCGGCTGGGAGTTATTTTCAGAAAAATGGTTGTGCAATCGTGTCATTCTTCGCTCCCCATGGGCTGGTCTTTGACTCTTGGAACTAAAATAACATAGGATGTGTAAAAGGGCACGATTTGTGTCCATAATTATCCTCACAAGAGTTTGGGATGATGCGGGCTATGTTGCTTTAGGTGGCTTGTGCCTACAGGAAATGGCAAGGCTAAGCTGGAGAGCCATGTTCATGACGGGGGTCTTTGGCACGGCCATATCGCTCAGTTTGTGCCAGCTGGTTGGTTGGTGTCCACCGACTATTGCCGTCCATTGTGTTGGTTGATACTGTCATTCTGTTTTGGGATTGTTAAACTTTGACTCCGTCTTTTTCCAACTCATTTTTATCTACTACCACGTTCTTGGTTCATGGCCTTCTATTTACTACAATCCTTGCGAATGACTTTCAACTAATATCATTCTTGCAAATGGCTTTCAAATGTCTACTACCACCCTTGATGACGGACATCTACAAACTACACTGAAATCCTCACGAATAACCTACTAGTAATCTCACAAAAAAATCTAGGTGCTCGTGGGTGCAAAGTGTCCATTAGATTCAGTTAAGTCCACAAAACTCAAGATTTACATAACCAAATAAAACATAATAACAAACATGTTGAATGCATTGGTTAACGCATGTATAAAAGTGAAGATCAATGCTAAACACAATAACATTGGTAGAGGCACCTAAGTCAATCATAGCATTCTTCACCAATTTACCGCCTAAAGAGATAGGGATTGAAAACATTATGGGGTCATCACACTTTTTAGGTATGTTCTAATGAGCTAAAGTGGCTACTCCCCTTTTTTCAATTGACCTACCTTTCTAGTTGACTTGCTCCTTCTTTTAGTGCATGTATTTTTAAAACTTCAGCATATGAGGTAATTTGTTTAATAACATTAAGAATTGGAATGCTAACCTCGACCATCTCGAAGAATTTGAGATTTTTTTATTTAGTGATTGCCAACTTTTGCCATCCCCTTAAAGCACAAGTGAACGGCAACAGAGAGATCACTCTTGCCTCGGTGGTGGGAAGATTTTTTGAGGGCTTCTCTTGAACAATTATCTCTTCTTCTACGAGGTTGGTCTTGTTGCTTTCCGCAATTTTATCATCCTCTTGTAAAACCTCCTTCTCCACTTCATGTACATCCTTTCCGATCTCAAATTGAAGTCACTCACATTCCATGGATTAACCTCGGGTTAGGCCGGTAGCTTTCCATATTTCCTAGCATCAAGCCGGCTCACCGAAGTGGCAAGTTGACCAACTTAAACTTCGATGTTCTTGATATTTGAAAAGGCTCTAGTGTAGAGCTCCTCATCTACTCCATGAACACATCACTCTTCTTTTCTAATTGGCTTATTACACCAAGGATCTCCTCCTTTTCTGACTTGTATAATGGTGCATTAGTGTTGGAAAGTCCTTCTCCCCTCGGGTATGGTTGAGGTTGTTCACCTTGGTTGTACCTTTTGTTTTCCTTGAACCACCAAAATTTTGAGTGATCATGGTATCAGGGATTGAAGGAATTTATGTAGGGGTCTTGTCTGTCTCCACCTTGGTTCCCTCAGAACCCGTATTGCTACCCTTGGAAAATTGCCTATTTCCACCAATATAATTCAAGGCCTTCACCTCCTTGAATTCATCAACCACTTATGGACATGTTTCAGCTGGGTGATCAAGATTGCAAATGCCACATGCCTTCACTTGTTGAGCTCTGTCCTTCATAAAATCTTTCACCATGGAATCAAGTGATTGGACTTGTTCCTCAAGCTTGGGAGAATGAGCGGACACATCTAAGATTTTCAAATGGGATTGAGAGACAAATTACCTTGTAACGTTGGTCATTTCCTCGAATAGTACTATTGCATCCTTAGGGATTTTGTTCGCTATAGATCTATTACAAGCCACATTGTCCATATGAATGTCTCAATCGCATAATCCTTCAAACAAGTAGTACACTAAATCTCTCTCCTTGAATGGGTGATAGGGGTAACTCTCCAATATCCGTTTCAGCCTCTCTCAATACTCATACAAGAAATCGTTTCCCAACAACAAAATGTTAGAAAACTGCTTCTTCAAACTTGCATATTTAAAGCCGGAAAGTATTTCTCAAAAAACCTTTGCTTCATGTAGATCCTAGAAGTGATGAAACCTAGTGGGAGATAATATAGTCAATCCTTGGCTGTGTCCTGCAGAGATAACAGAAATGATCTTAAGTTATAGTCCTTCTCTGACACTCTACGAGGTTTCATAGTGATGCAAACCAAGTGAAACTCTGAGAGGTGCTTATTCGGATCCTCTCTGGCCATTCCAAGGAAAGTAGGTAGGCATTGGATCATGCCCATCTTCAACTATGAGCCGCCCCCTCTCGAGCATTGTTAAAAACACAAGAGGAGGCTCAAGTATTAAGGGTTAAAGATGATATTTATACGTTGCTCCTGTTCCTACTACTATACTACCAAGAATGGTAGATAGTGAAAAGTACCAGGGTCGTCCAGAGAGATGTTAGGAATCTAATAATTAATTAAACACAATTGTGACCATGTCATCAATTTGACCACATGTTAGGAATAAATAATGTTGGTAAAACAGTCACTTATGGGGTTTTGACAACTAAAACTACTAGAATGTAAATGATTACGAGAATAAAATATATAAGCTTGCACTTGAGGAATATTTGCGTAACATACTTAATCTCATTTTGATCAATGATTTCATCACATATAACAATAAGCCTATTCTAGTGTTTGTATAACGTAGTGCAGATGATGGTCAAAACTTCCCTCTATCTGTCACATAAGGGTGCATGTATTAAACCTTCTATCAGTCTCGCCTCCACAACTAGGAAAGTGAAACAATACAAATGGCTCATTGTGCAGGTAGGATTCTCCCCCTGTGCAATTAAGTCTCGATCAAAACACTACGAACACACTACCACTAGGCCTACAAAGGCAGAGGAAGTAGGAATCTTATTGATGGCTCTAGAATTACAAAGGTAATCCTAGATTGCTCTTTTAACTATCTCTACCTAACCCATCAAACCAACAAGTTAGCTTACTAGAGTATGGTCGATCATAACGTTAACAATGGCAACCTACTTGAACACACCTACACAGCTTTGGACTCATCTTTACCCGAAGCGCATCTGGATTTCTCTCCCTAAGGGGTAGAAATAGTGCAACAACATGAAAGTAGAATTTGGTGTGTGCTAACTAAGTGTGACAATCATACAATTCATAAGAATATTAAGAACAAGCCGACATAATAACACAAAAGCAGTTAGAAATAGGGTGGTCTATGAAATCTCACAAAATGAACATCAAAACATGAATAAAAATATTAACCCCAAGTAAATTAATTACTCCCTAAGCATTTAACACAAGTATTTCATTGGATTAAATGCCTTTGGGAAAAAGGAAAATAAGAGATGAAAACAAAAGAACCTAGAGAGAAGGAAGAGTATTTTATCTCTCTGGCCTACTCTTAAAGATTAAAAATGAACATAAATTTAAAACCCTAGTAAAGATGGGTCCATATATATATATTTGTGTGTGTGGGGGGGGGGGGGAATTGGGCCTTAAAGTAAGCCTAAAATAGGGGGAAAAACCTAGCACCCGCAAACGGCATGGGTGTGACATATGGCACGGTCCATGCAAGCCAAGACCCCCTCGTACCTGCGTAGCTCATCGGTCCTGGAATGGCCCGTGGCCTCATGCTAGCATGGGCCATCAGTCATGGCATGGGCTATTTGCATCGTCCCGGTGCGCTCCGTGTCAACTGACATGATCTGTCGGCCGAATATCCATTTTTTATCTTCTTATGCACATCACGAGTCATTTGGTGCAGCCGGTCTGCTGGAGCCTTGTTTTGCTCAGTATCTTGGCATGGGCTGGGTCTTGGTATTTGCGACTTGAAATGGTGCAGACCATCTGAAACGGAACGGTTTATGCTCATACTTAGCCAAATTTTAGAGTGGAACGATAACATAAGGCACACAACCTGCTGGAACTGGCAAGGTTTGTGCTGGTGCTTAGTACAACCCATGTTTGGTGAAACGGGATGTGATGAACACCCATAACACATGCCATATTTATTGGAACGGGTCGTGCTAGGTCAAGCCCTTATGCTGGCCTTGTGTGATCCGTGCTGGTCACGGCTTGTTTAGATTTTTAACTTGTTTTCCTTGCTACAGATGAACCGTTGGTCCAATTTGATATTTCTTGTAGTCTATTTTATAACTCACGAGAAGAAAATCCAATGGTGTCACCCTTAAGGGCTTATTATCATCGGATCATTCCCATAAATACGTGCAACCTACGAAAACAATCCCTCCATTTATTCCTTGGCCTTCTTGAACTTCAAATCCACCTTTCTTAGGCTCAATTCCATCTACTACTATGAATTTCAGTATGTGGCCTTCAATCTACTACCATCCTTGTGAATGGCCTTCAATATCTTCTACCATCCTTGCGAATGGCTTCAAATATCTACTACCACCCTTGCGGATGGCCATCTTCAAAAAGATGATAAAAATTACTCACGAGCAACCTACTAATGAGATCAAAAAGGAAAATCTAGGTGCCCATGAATACAAAGTGTCTATAAGCTTCAATTAAGTCTACAAAAGGTGGGATTTAGACCAGAAACCTGATAATAGTCATCTAAACCCTTTGCCATGTAAACCTAACTAAAAATAGCAATCAACCAAACAAACGGTGAAAATAATTTGTCAAATGCATCAGCTAACACATACATAAATGTGCACATAAAACTCACAAGTTACATTCGGTGGCAAGGGCAGGCGAACTATGCATAGGGGTTGATTCTCCAAATTCAGAACCATCAATTCCATAAGCTTTCGAATGTCTTCTGCTATCTCAACAATATTCTCAACAACAATAGTTAGTCTTCGTGGAACCTCTACCCTCGTTCTCCTCTTTCTCCTCCTACGACCATCTGTATTTTCTGGTAGGTAGTTAAAGTTCCTAAGTTCGTGGTACGGGTATGTACCATAAACCAGAAACTAAATAACACCAAACCAAAGATATATAGTAGTAAACATATTATAAGTAACTGGAATAGCTATTAAAAAAAGTCTCAACACAATAACCACCCCAAGCTACCAAACAAAAATAAAAATAGCCACACTAACTATTGTACCAACTAGCAATGCAAGTTAACAATTAAATATTTAAACTAGCATCCTTGGCAGCTGTGCCAAATTTTGATCTGAATCCCGCGGGGTTGTTCATAAATCAACCTTTTCATGGGAGAGATAGAACTAACACGTGAAGTGCTTCACAAAGATAGAGATTTGTATTGTTGCTCCCTTACTTACTACGAAACTACCAAAGGGAAAATTACAGCAAGTCCAGGATAATCCACAGAGATGCTAAGAATTTAATAGTTAAATATGCGAGGCCCACAATTGGGTCATCAATCCGATGAGTGTCGGGAATAGAAAATGTTGCAAACAAGGTTTTTTGGGGGTTATCTAGCAACTAATAAGCATGCAAAAGCAAGGTAATAAGATAGATTAAGCTAACACTTGGGGATATTTGTGTTACATGATTGGTAAGATACTTTTATCCTAGATTTTATCAAATACAAGACTTATAGACCTATCTTATGTCACACAGTGTAGTCGATAGTCAACACTTTCTTGTATCTGTCACATAATGGTTCTCATATCATCTTCTATCGACACTGCCTCCGTAATAATAGAAGTGCATGAAATGGCCCATTCATTATGCATTCCTTTCCCCCGTAAATAATTATATCCCAGGCACTCCACTATAAAAACTTCTCCCAAGACCTACAGAGGCAAAGTGATTGACATCTCATGATGACTCTAGGATTCTGACGACAAAGGTCTAATTATGCATACCATAGTTGCTAATAGCTATCCTATCCTTGCCTATCGGGCTACCATTGTCCAGTTCATACTAGCTTACGGTCATGAGAGTGGTGCTCATGACCCTCATGCATACATTCACACGGTCGCGGACTCTCACTCCCCCTATTACCCTATCGACACTCCCAAGGGGACAACCATAGTTGCTCCACACATGAAAATAGACTATGGTGTATTCCAGCATAGCATATAAATCATGCATTTAACTAGAATATAACGAACATGTCAAACATAGTATTCATAACCATTAAAAGATAGGAGGATCTTAGAATCTCACAAAGTAGCTACCAAATCATGAATACATATTTAAATCCCCAAGATAATGAACCACTCCCTAAGAATTGAACCCAATGGATCCATTATATTCAATTCCCTTGGGCAAAACTAAGAAGATTAAACTAAGAGAGAAGGGTTATTCACTTTTTCTCCCTACCTACTCTTAGGCAAAACTAAGAAAATGAAAAATAAACTAGCCTAACTTAAACCCTAGTAGACATTGGTCCCTTTATATAGTAGTTAGGATTTGGGCTTTAAAGAGGGCAAAAAAAACCTAGCTGGCTACCAGAATTGACCGTGCAATAACACATGGTCCGTGTAATATTGCACAAGCCACCAGCTAGCTTTGTTTCACCGGTCTTATGAGCGCATGGATCATATGTATTCATACAGATCATCTACATGGATTATCTTTTTGGTCTTCAGAACTAAAAGGTTCGTGCGTATCCCTGTGGGCCGCCAGCTGGGACATCTTCTTCGGCACATGAACTGTACGACCCATGTAGTACTTTGCGGGCCGCTGGATTGGAGTCGATTTCTTGGAAATTGATGGCACGATTTCGAAAAAGGCCGCAATACCTGGGATAGTATCCGGAATTTGATCTTCAAGGGGCATGAGTCGTTCAATATAGCATGGCTCGTGCTGCATATTTAGTCACACGAGCGGTTTGCACTACATAGGTTGTGTTGTTACCTATGGTCCCGTGTCTTTACTTGGTGTCATGGATTTCTCTAGAAAGACCCATGAAATACAACATGGTCATGGTAGTCTTTAGCTTCTTCGATCTTCGATTCCATTCTCTTTTTTGAACAATTCTATCTACTACCATGTTTTGACTAGTAGCCTTCTGTCTACTACCATCCTTGTGAATGACCTTCTACTAACTACTACAATCCTTGAAAATGGCCTTCAATCTACAAATAAGCTCACAAAATAGAATCTAGACAATCATAAGGACATAACATCTATTAGGTCTAAATAAGTCTACAACACTAAGGATTTAGAAGAAAAAATTGAAAATGGTAATATAAACTCTTGCAATGTAAACCAAACTGAACTAAGAAATCAACCAACCAAAACATACTAACAAATGTGCTACATGCATTGGTTAACACATGTTTTTAAGTTCAGATCAATAATCATCACCATTTTTTGTAGGACCTAGACTCCATTTAATACCCATGTCAACCATGTCAAGTCGGGCCTTTAACCCATCTTTTGTTTTCTCAAGGGTATTTAACAGTGTCCCAACATAATAATCGCACACATTCTTCTCGATGTACATTACATCAAGACAATGTCTGACATCCAAATCCCTCAAGTATGGGAGTTAGAAAATAATAGAGAATTTATTCCAGCTTCTTTCTACTGGAAATGTACACTTCCTCTTCACAAATTCATTATGCAATTCCCTAACTATTTCAAAAACCTGATCACCCATTAATTTTAATGGAGGTGCTCGTAACTCGATCTCCCCATTGAACCACTTCTTTGTTGAATGCCATGGGTGCCTCTGAGTAAGAAACTGATTGTGGCCCTAAAAAGTTTTATATCCATCCTTAAGTTGACAAAATGATTTTTTTTTCCATTCACACAAGGGACATGGGTAGTTCCATTTCACCAAATATCCAGACAAATTTCCAAAAGCGAGAAAATCATTTATAGTGCAGAATAACAATGGCTTAAAAGTGAAATACTCTTTCGCAAAACAATGAGAATTCTGGCTTCATTGAACAGCGTCACCAAATCATCGGCAAGAGAAGTAAGATAAACATGTATATGAAATTATCATAGATAACAACACATACTTTTTTTCATTGTCAACCACGAGGGGAGATTGTAGATCACTAACATTATAGGTTAGGAATTGTGTGCACCGCTCATATTACCAAATGGATTCATTCCATTAGTAGACTGGCCAAACCTCAAGTTATGGAGTTCTGATCCAAACTCTGGTAAATGGCTTCAAGGTTCTTCAGCTTCTCAACATCTGACATATGCATAATCACATCATCTTCTTGTCAAACTATATATGCATGCTAACCCAATAACTTAGTATCCTCCTTGCGAGAAAACAACTTCTTCAAAGGTGGAATAACTGGAAGATACCATAAAAATTTAGTAGGAGTCTTCTTCATCGAAATAAACCCAATTTCCACACCACAACGATTTCACCCCACTTCAACTTGTATTGAAACTTACCACATACTAGTAAACTTTCTCTATCCTCGTCCTTCTTCCTTCTGTACAACATACAATCGTTCGGACAAACATTATTTTTTTTTCAATTCCAATCCTATTGAACGAGTAATCCTATTGCAGCGAACAATCTATCAGGCATGAGATTACCCTCGAGAAGAAATTACCTAAGTAGTTCAAGTGTCTTAGTCATCCTTTTATCGGTTCACCCAAATTTGGCCTTCAAATTCATCATCCTCAAGGTAGTGCTCAAAGGAATGTTTGGAAACATCATACAATGTCATCTTCTTGTCATTATGCAAGACCTCAGGTTTACTGTGAAATTATCTAGAAACTCCCTCCACTATCTCATTAAATACATCATCTCCATCTAAGTCAACCCCTTCTTTACTTTTAACATATCCACCGCTATCCGTCACAACCTCCCTATGTCATATCCAGTGAGTATAACTAGTTTGAAAACCTCGTATTACAAGATGTTCATGCATCTTCTTTCTCCCCACAAATACATTATTCCTACAATCCTTACTTAGGCAGCGCACATGCACCACACCATTGTTATAGGCATGTTCGAAAGGCTACACAATAAATTATTCTACCAAGGGAATAAAATCGGTCGAGTTCCTAAGATTGCTACCAATGAGTTCAATTATATCCATTAAATGCACCTACATGCCAACATGCAAATAGAATTTAAACATATCAGGTCATAAAACACATTTCCATTAAAAAAATATTTCAAACACAAACCCTAATTCAACACATTTGTAATATTCAATGCATTAAAATGAATGATGGAATTGGACATACCTTCACTATTAGTTCCAATAAAAACCCCAAAGAGTTGATGCTTCCACTTCACATTTACTTCTAAAATTAATTGGTGTTGAATGCCTAAATATAGCTCCCGTTCATTTAATTTTTGAGATTGGAACTAAATTTTCAAATATGACAAATAAGCCGAAATAGTTTCTAGGTCATAACTCCACCCCAATGCAGTTACATACTCGGGACTTCATTTGGCTTTTACTAAGCCGTTAACCCAAATGGTTTTGAACTCGGAACTAGTATCGGACCCAGTTCTGAGTTTGGAACTTATATAAATGGAAGTCAGTTTTGCACAACCGCCTTTAATTGAAAACTGTTAAAGGCAGTTATGTTATAAACTGCTTTTAATTCATACTAATGGAAGGTGTTTCTTTGAAAATTGCCTTGGATTTTCAAAGGGTCCGGAAAAGATAAGTTTCGATCTCAAAACTTCCGTCAGAATGTGGTTCCTAGGAAATTCTATGGAACTTCCTTGATTGGCACCTTTAATAGGTCATTATCCACTTGCGAAATACCAAAATAGTTGTTTATGAAACCAACTTACCTATCTCAGAATCATCATCCATAGTTAAACCACGGGAAGTCTTGACAATCTAAATAGTCACGCTGCCCTACATTTTAATAAATTTTGGAGGACCTTTTTTATATTTCTCTCCTGCATTGATCTTACACTTAGTACCTCCGTGGTTTTCCCCTAAAAAGTCAGGTTCATGATAGACTATAGATGTGCTCGCATCATGATCATGAGATAAAAAAATTTGTTAAGACACAAACCTTGTGACTACAAAACAAATAAACCTTCAATGACAAGGTATATGTGCGAAGTGAAACAATTTAAAAGGTAGATACCTTGCCAACCAATAGGGTGAACTATTTCTACAATGTTAGCACGCGTTTTCCTCAAGAATTCTAGCTTTTCCTCCACTTTAGCCCTCGATTATATAGTGGAATTTCTCCTTGGTTAGAAAACTCACATACATGAATTTAACTTCCCAATCTCCATAATCATGATGAGAGATTCTAACCTTTTTAAAACTTTCAATAACTGACTTCAAAGATACAAAAGACTCGCCTACATCCATTTAATGTAACCTATAATAAGCACTAAACAGTGGCACACTAAAATCAGTAGGCATTTCAGGACACAAACATTCAAAAGTTACTCTTCGAGGATGTATCGGAGCAAGAGCAACACTATAAGCCTCCAAAAGGCTCATAAAATAATCAAGTTCGGGGGTGACAACCATACTACTACTGACATGAATATACAGCAAACATGTCAGGTGGCAGCCTCATCACGACATCCCAGTAGGGGGAATAATAATCTCACATGAAGATAAACAAGAATGATACTTTGTTAGCATTGCTAAATCATCTAAAGTAAGAACACTATTGTAACATAACATTTTTTTTAAACAAAATAGCTAAAAATATACAATTAGATATATATATATATACATATATATATAACGGCTAGTAAACTATTGATTGGTTAAATTTTGAACCACTTTTATATTTGAAAAATTACCATACATTCTCGGTTCACTAACAATGACCTCCCGAAAAAATTGGTAAGTTTAAAATGAAGTTATACTTTGTCATTTTCATCCAAGCAGCCAAGGCATACTCTGCTACCAATATCATACTATCATTTCATCAAAAATACATACAAGAATCATGCTACCATGATTGTTTTCTTTTTCTTCCTATGCTTAAAAATGAATTATGGCAGCTCTGTGTGCAATAAGTCATTGGCTAAGGATTGGGGGGGATTATGGCATGCATATCCCCTAACCATATGTATCCCACTAGTAAGGTAATATAGTAAGCCCAGTGACTAAATAAAGAAGTAACATCATCAAACTTTCCTTAACCACACGAAGTCAAAGGCTGAAATAACACTTTGCCTTTAGTGAATCCTAATAGTTAACCTAAAGAGGAAAATGTCTCTCACCCACTATCATGTCACCAAAATCATAATTTAGGAATATGGTCCATGATCATCAAAGTTTACGATAAATATCAGTTACATATTTACGACCTGGATTAAAAAGGTTATGGCATTTTCCCTAAAACTATTCATATATTGATCATACAATGACTATGGCTTCAGAGGTGGATCCCAGAGACTTCACGGGGGCCTTGTTCTACATTTTCACGAAGCTAAGTATTGCGCTGATTCCAGATGTTATGTTGGTCCGGAAGGAATCCCCCGCATCAAAGTAAAAAACATAATAAGTTACGCCACACTATGAGTTGGGAAGGATACACACTAGTATCAATAATAATCATGAAGGAAATGTTCAAGGCTCAAATATAAAAGAATTTCAATATATCCATTCATCGGCCAACATAAAGAAGTTCAATGGAAATCCCTTAATGCGTGAACTTACAAATTATTGAATCAAAATGAACATATAAGTTCTTCCAATAATGAACACTTTACTAATTTTGTGAAATTTTCTGTACTAACACATAAAAAACAAGTGGTTAACCCGCCCCCTCCCAGTGCGTCATTAAACACATATGAGCAGGCTGCCAAAATTTATTAAAGGTTAAATATCAAATTCATAATGTTTCTCCCATTCCTACTACTATGATACCAATAATGGTAGATAGTGGTAAGTGTCGGGGTCATCCACAGAGGTGTTAAGAGTCTAAAAACTAGCTACGTAAAACCGTGGTCAGGTCATCAATCTGACCACTTGTTAGGAATAACAAGTGTTGTGAAAATAACCATTTGGGGGAGGATTTTCAAGTATAAATTACTAATCATGCAAAACACAGAGTTAAACTATCTTAACTAGCACTCGGGGGTATTTGCATAACATGATTGATAATTGGCTCTTATCCTCGATTCATTTACATATAAGAATATAAAACCAATCTTTTACCAATGTCACATAGTGTGGAGATAGCCAGATATTTCCCTCGTCTGTCACGCAAGATACTACCACCAATATATGCTTATCTCACTGTCTTCGTAATTAGGGATGAGCTTTAATCCAGTTACTCCACAGACCATCCCCATCTCTTACTCTCAATGCTAACGCGCCCCTGCATAGAGTAATAAAGCCAGCCTAAAAAGACTTATCCTTGCTTCAGTCGCAACTATTAGATATGAAAGTAAGGGCATTACAGCCCAGACTCTCCACTATGGATCTCAATCCCTAGGCCCAGAGAGGCATAAGGAATTGAGATCTTGTGACGACTCTAAGGTTGGCATAGCTTTGTGATTCCTACAAGCTGGCACAACCCTAGTTGCTACAAATAATCATGCGCAATCTATTGGGGTAAGCCAAGGGTTTTTCTCATTGGTATTTGCCGATTTGATCGCCCAACATGAAATTCCTCTACCACTACTATCCAATTAGAATTATGGTTTAATACATGTAAAGATATTTCATCAAAGTGGCATGAATGCACTCATCTCACCGGTGTTCTTAAACCTACTCTACAATTATAACACTCGAAAGATAGCAATGATATCTAACATGATAATATGCTAGCATACATGTATGGATGCATTTTAATAATGGCATAGCATAAATCTTCAAAGATGATAAATCACATATCAATCACAAATATTCATAGGAATTAAGATAGAAGAATCTAAATCTCAAAAAGCATAAAATCGAATCATGACTACAAATTACACCCCAAGTTTATTCAACTACTCCTTAGACATTGAATTCAAATATTTCATTGGATTCAATGCCATTTGGGAAAAGGGAAAATAAAATATGAAAAGAAAGAGAACTAGAGAGAAGGAGGAGATTTTTCTCTCTCTAGGCTACTCTTAAGATCTAAAAAATAAAATCTAACATAATCCATAATTAGCCTTAGCCTATATATGTAGCAGTAGTGAAATGGGCATAAAAATAGACCTAAAAGTTGCCAAAACCCATAGCAGATCTGTGCTTTACTTATTTGGATCGGAATGGAGTTTGTTTATTTGGGTTAGATCTGTGCTTTGCTTTGACTTCATAAATAGGGTTTCTAAAATTTGGATGTTGCTTCATTTTCAGTTTAGGTTCCTGTGATGTTATGGTATGGTTTAGTTATGGTTGTTGACTTATTGATCTATGATGTCTAGGGTTTAAAATGTTGATTTTAGGTTGTTGGTGTTTATTTTTTCAGTTCATTTGCTTACTGGATGGTCTATGATACATAGGGTTGCTGATGTTTATTTAATCACTAACATGTACACTTCATTTGCTAACTTGTGTCATTTCTTCTTTTTTTCATAGGAAGGGTGATAAATGGCATGGATTCAGTATGGAGGTTGCTGGTGTAGGTGTCGCCGGATCCCGAGCTCAAAAGGTGGTGCATGATGCTGAGCCGTTTGCTTAAGCCAGCTGCCCAGAAAAACCTATGGTGGTGCGGCCTTGTTTGTGCGCTCATGTTGGGGTAAAATTACTCGCTCATTATTTTGATTACATTGATTTATCGTGAAACATGTGCTGATATATTATGTTTTTTATGTGTTATACTTGGAGGGTCATCGTACACATTGCTATGTGGTGGCTCACACTGCAGGTATTGCCGGATTTGGCCCTAGACCAATGGTACATGATGCAAACATAGTTTTTTATGCCACCAAAACTGCCACATCCTCAGTGGTACTCATTCGGTTAAACGTTGTTGGGATGGTAAGAACATTGTCACTTAAATTATTTTATCTATTTGATTACCTTTTATGCTTACTGATATTTTTTCTATGTTTAAGGTGGAAAATGATGCAAATGTTCTCCTTGATGCCACAAACACATCCTCTTATGTGCCTAAAATAGGGCGGTATGGTCCTATGATGGTCGAATTTGAACAATAGGCTCTGAATTACCTATGCAGCACCTGTGTCATGTTCCCCTTCCCACTTGAGAAAAACCCTCTTGTTTCCATGGAGGGATTATGATAGAAGCTCCATATTCAATGCAATGCGTAACTATGTTTCAAGTTAAAATTGCTCGTCAGATAAGCGTGATAACTGTTAGAAGGTGATAATATTCAGCCTTAACATTTTTTTATATTTCAGCTTCATACATTATTTTCTAGGCTGGAACTAATTTTTATATTTATATTGCAGGCTTAGCAATCACATGCTATTTAGTCCTGCTAGGATGGATTAATCGATGCAAGTTAAAATTTGGGATGGAAATATGAATAGATGGAAATTTCTTGAAAATGGAGATAAAAGAAAAAAATTGCTTAAATGAGTAAAATATGATGTTGGTTATATTTGCTGGTTATTTGGCTTATATTGTGCTGGTTATTTGTGCCAATATTATGCTTATTTTATGTTGGTTATTCGTGCCTATGGAGTGTTGGTTTTATGTGTTGGTTGTGCCTATATTGTTCTAGTTTTGTATGTTGGTTGTATTTTTAGAAGAGGCCCAGTTATCCATTTGAGTGACAACTTCATTTTTCTTGTTCACTGTAGATTATTTGGCCTATATTAAATTAAGTTCAGTATTGTTAACTAGGCTAAAACCCTTGTTTGTTACAGTGGGTTGCTACTGTGATGAGTTTTTGGAAACCTAATTTTCTGCACCCATGTTTTTATTTGCATCGGAGGGCAGGTTATGGCTAGGATTTCCATTTTTATGGTGGCCTTCGATTCAGTAACTGAATCAGGCTGGTAGTCTAAGGACTTTTTTGTCTAATGAGAATACTTAGTTTTTGAAGGCTGAACCCTAAATATCATATTTGGGTTGGGATAAAAAATCATACAAAGTGCATTACAATGTCTTACAAAAAAATTGATAAGTGTAGTTGCAGCGGTAAACATGGCATTGTTTACTTACATGTTTACAGATAAAAGAAAAGGTTTGCAACAACTTCATCATTCAAAATAAAGACTGCAAGATTCATACCTTATGCCCCATTGTTGATATTTTTGTGTTGCCAAATATCCAGCATAAGCTTTTGAATAGGTCTAGTCTTATTATGCATTGCAAGAAATTGAATGCATTCATTCACCAATGTTTGGTCCACTTCCATGTTATTAGGTAGATCACCCATTCTAGCTAGGGCATCATTTCGGGTGAGGAAAGGGGGAAGGTTACTGCCTCTGACCTTCACGACTTCAACACATACATCCTGTATGGATATCCATAATTTTGTTGAGGGTTTGCGGTTGTAGCTCTTTATATGAATTCTCCACCACTGTAACTAATTGTTCAACTATTTTTCATGCTCTCTCTTGTTTTAGACTTTGTATTGCACGAGGAAAAAAACTAAGCCCAAAATGTTGAGATCGGGTGAATTTAAGGGTTGAAAGTCTCAAAAACTAAAATTCGTCTGAGTTTGCAGCACACTCGAACTCTCGGTCACCACGTAATATGTGGGGGTTGTGTATTTTCTTGATGTAGATAAATCACCATTGATCTATGTGATGGCCATATTTGTTTGATTTGTGGAACTACTAGCTTGATTAGGCATTCCCTCTTTTCCGCGCGATGCACCTTCTTCTTGGCCTTTGTCACTATAGCTCCAGCTGGCATGCTCTTGCTTCATCTTTGTGCTTGTACTTTGTCAATTAATAGGAAAATGCATAACATGCCATTGAAAATAATATCTCCATTTTCTGCAATAATTGTCCTAGCTACACAAAGAAACATGATCTTTGGAATATATCCTTTGCGTTGGCATGTTCTATGTGGATTTCCTTCTTCTAAAAGTATGTAGATAGGATATTCTTTGGAAGGGTAGAACTATTTTTCATCCAAGTGAACAACATTGTACATACTTTTAAATCTAACCTTTGATGAGTGCCTTTCAAACTTTAATTAG
>JAULKK010124005.1:0-17141 GCA_032355705.1 Rubia peregrina | reverse complement strand
AAGAAGGCCATTCACAAGAATGGTAGAAGAAGGAAGGCCACTTACAAAGTGGTAGAAGATAATGCGAAGAAGGAAAGTTAAGCAGAGTTCTGAGAATTATCCGAGAAGAACCGGCCTCTGAGAGTAGCACCATTAGATTCGTCTTCTCGAGTACCAAAAAATTGACTACCAGAACTCTCAAAACGGAGCAACGGAAGATCGGAAACGGAGCAACGGAAGACCGGCCGGCCGACCTTTCGTGTCTTTAATATAGAATAGAGGACACATTTAAGAGTTCCAAACTCAGAAACCCTTTCTACAGGGAATTTTAAAAAAGCATAAAGGGTTTTCAAATGGGCATTTACTCCCATTTGAAAACCCACCGTTTCTCCCCTCCAAAAAAACTTCCAACCCAATTTCTTAATCCATTTCATCACCAAATCTTGCATTTGAAGTTTTGAAGATTTGAGGTATGTCTACATCTCTTCTAATTCAATATCTCATTTCAATTTTTTATTTTCAACAAGGGTTTTTATGATATGTATGTGGAGTATTTCATACCCTTTGACTGATCAAATTGGTAAATCTTCTCTTTAATCAATATATAGAGTTTATTATTTTCAAACACAAATGAAAAAAAACTCAACTTTTCTTTGTTCATGTGAGCTAGGGTTTGGATCTTTTGATTATGATAAATTCTATTATAAGTGGGGTTTGTTAATTAAGGATGATTTGTGTATAATATTAGGGTTTTGTTTCCTTCATGGTAGGAGACAATAAATGATGCAAGGGAATTGATAATATATGGTATAGTGCTAGATTTAATGATTGAGCCATGTATTAGTATGTCTAAATGGTAGGTTAATTTCTAGGTTTATGTTGGCAATTTTTTTTGCAACAACTATAAAGGTAAATTTATTTTCTATTGTATTTGTTCAATTGCATTAAGTTTAGTACATCTCTTCTAATATATTTGGTATATTCTATAAATGTTAGTAACTTATTTATTTTCGAGGCTAAGTTATTTTTTGATATATATGTAAATGTAGCATTAAAAATGGCAACTAGGAAACGAACTCGTGACGATGTGTTACAGTCAGATAATGTCAATTCTGCAACAATGAACACGACGTGGGATGAGGATGACGGTTTGGGGAATGTAGGAAAAAACCAAACTCATTGTAGAGCATTAGACTTTATAATGGCTAGGAAAGAATTCACGTCTTTGATTTTTGACAAGTTGGGGAATTGTGTGTTGGAGCAACATGCCAAATGGTCTAGTTAGGTGGCGAAGGTTGGTAGAACAAGGGTTGGTATCTACTACGATACTTGGCATGATGCCCCAAATGATTAAAAGTACACCTTGTGGATGGAATGCAAGGTAGCTTTAGTGAATAAATTTTCCAACATTTTTCTTCTTCAATTTATTTTCACATGTATTTCCCATCCTCATATCATTGTGTTTTGTAATCCCCATAGAGGACTTTTCAAATCGAAGCATAAGATGAGGGTGTTTTGCGAAGGAATGCTATGTTCATGATGTCAAAGAGGTTTTGAGAACATAAATACAACTTGCCCTGAGATTACATGTTTAGAGATAATTAATGTGATAGCCCATGGATAAATTATACGCACATTCAACCCGAGATCTGGGAGATTCACAAGAAAATGGCATTGGAGAATAGTGAAAATGTTAATAAAACAATATGCAAATTATTAGCATGATTGATTACATTAAAATAACTATTGTGTTAACATGACCCTAACATCCAACTTAGGGTACAAAGCGTGAAAAACAACGCGTTTCCAGGGAGAATAAAATTCCTCACCAATTCAGTCATGGGGGTTATGGCTTAGCGGAAATCAAGCTAGCAGAGGAAATTCTAGGACAAGATGTTCAAATTGCAATAGCGGGCGGGATGACGGAAGATGAGGTAAGGGCTTCGGTGCAACCAATTTGTGTGGGTGACATTGAGAGGTGAATACATTATTAAATTAAATTATAGACTAAACTGTTTTTTTGGTCCCGAGATACCATCTTTACCAAGTTTTGGTATCCGAGAGCAAAACTGCATATAAATAGTACCTAACATTTTGAAAGTGAAAATAGTGGTTCCCAAAAACAGTTTTTGGGCGGTTTTCCAGTTTTTTATTGTGTAAAATTACAAAATTACCATTGGAAAACATCACAGAAAATGGTTTTGGGGACAACTACTTTCACTTTCAAAATGTTAGGTACCATTTATATGCAGTTTTGCTCTCGGAGACCAAAACATGGTAAAATATTGTATCCCGGGGACCCAAAAACCAGTTTAGTCTTGAATTATATTAACATTATATAGAAATAACAAATGTATATCTATTTATATTTTCACTTAGGCTAAATTGAAGCATGATCAATGGCAAGGGAAATTCATTCCAATGGATAAACATGACATCCTTTGTGAAGTCAGAGAAAAATTGAACCATCCGGGCCTGGTTAGGGGTATGGGTAGTTTCTTAACACACCGGTAAGAATTCAGGATTTTACGGTCCTACAATAAATCGGAACCCTTGAGAGTCCTTTTGTTGCAAAAAAGCCCAACTCCAAGAAAAACAAATTAAGCAACAAGAAAATATAATTTGGAAGTTGGTCCAACACATCCGGCTAGTTCTTCCAGAAGATTTAGTGGACATAATGCCAGATTGGACACAACCATCTAGGGGTTCACGAAATTCTCCCAAAGATGTTGAGTTAAATCCCTGGGCAATTTTTCAAAATCCAAGAATCGATAGACAGTTGTTCAAACTCAACAACAATGCCAACCTCACGATTGAAAAAAAAAGTACGAAGGATAATTTTCTAAATTATGTCCCTTTGAATTAAGTTTCATATTTAATACCTATTTTGCTTGTGTTTTAGAAATCATTTTTGTGTTAACTCTGCATTGATCAACACATAGATGATAAGCTGCTATACGTAGCCTATGGAGTTTTGCATGAGTTAATGAAACATCATCAGTCCATACCAATTGCGGAAGGTCTTTCGAGGGTTTCCTTTGACAATCCATTGATGATGGGGGCCCCTTTGCCAATCCTAAAAGAAGAATAAAAGAAAGTTGGGTCTTTCCGGGGAATGTTCCTAATTTGGCCCCGTAGACTTATATATGCCATCCTATCAAGGATGGACATTTGAAGGAAACAAGGCCTCCACCACCAAAATTGGTGAAAATAACACCAAAACCGGGCAAATCGATGCTCGAACCGGTGCTAACACCAACTAGGGTTAGACCTATACTGAAAAGAGCCCATGTCCCTCAAGACTTACCTAGCTTTGTACGTGTCCTATATAATTTGGTACAACCCTATGATCGAAACTCAACATTCTTTTTCTCAGGAAATGAATGTGTATTTGGATGCAAACGTGAAATCACAACATTACAGAGCAATTTTGAAGACCTATTGATATGTGAGAAAGTTAATCAAGCGATGATGTTGATCTACACCTCTTGAGGGATTTCATTCATTTAATTTCTAAATTATATTTTAATTTCACTAACCATTATTACAATTAACCTGCTATGAAATTTTCTTGGTACATGTTTTTTATGAGTAATCAAAAGAAGGGATGGATTGGATACACCTGCCTAGTGATGATAAAGAAAATTGGTTGTACAAAACAAGATAGGATCGACTACATTCACAAATGGCTAGGCCAGTAGGATAAGATGTTTTTTGTTGCGCCATTCATCGAGTGGTTATTTACTACATTCAATTTATTTTAACATCATTTCCACACATTTCAAAAAATAAATAATTTTTCTTATTCAAAGACTGTTGGAGATTAATATTGATAGTACCCACAAAGAAGAGAGTGTATTGGATGGATACCCTCCACTTCCAGCCATCTGATGCATTCGTTTAGATTTTAGGATCTGCAATGAAGGAATACAGTGAGCAAACAAATTGTTCATTTCATGTGGTTGAAATCGAGGTGGTCTACTACTATGTTAATTTACCAAATACTATTCTTGATTATTTTATTCAATAGTCTTAATAATTTATGTTTCTTAATATAGTACCAGAAATAAGCTCAAACTTGGGAGTGTGTCTATCATGTCATGTTATACGCGTCTGAGTGCATAGATAAAGTCCGGGAAGCTGTACTAGAACTTGACAAGGTAATTGTACAATTTATCGTGACAATGTTTCTAACTAACCTTTACCAAATATTTAAAACTACCATGTTATTTTTAGATTTTCAAAAATGATTGGAAGCCCTACTCTCAAGAAGATATCGACATTACGTGGAATTCATTAGCTCAACATCAAATTCTCAATCGGTCAGCAACACTGGTAAATTCCAATATTGGGAGGGACACTCAAGTTAGATAAAAGTGAACCTTAAAAATGTCGGAATAAATTTGTAATGATTTCTATTTCTATCTATAGATTATTTCTTGGTTAGTGTTATCAAGAGTTTTTTGTTTAGTTGCAAGATACTATTGTGTATTGTAATGAAATTGTGGCCGTGTATCAAGGCTGTTTTTATGCCAGCAATATTAATTAAATAACATTTTACAAAAATATCAGAAGACTTTCCAAGAACGGAAAGAGTGTCGTCTCTTTGATGTTCAAGATTCATTGAATAAGAAACACATTCGAACTCGGACACGTCTTACGCAACACAGTTTCCAAACACCGAAATAATTTTATGAAATAAATTGCTCTTCAAAAAGACCAGAGAGGGGACAACAATCGGGAAATTATTTATCATTGTACGAAGAGACGACACACAACTAGTGTTTGTTTTTGAGTTTAGAAAGTAGAACAATATCCGAGCTCGTAAATGGTATTAAGGTACGACGAAAAGACCGCATTTTCCAAGTTCGAAAATAAATTAAAGGCGAATACTCATCAAAATTAAAGGCATTTTAAACTGCCTTTAATAACAATTTTTAAAGGCAGTTCTCGGAATCTATTTATTTTTAGATTGATTAAAGGTGAAGCCAGCAAAGGCACCTAAAAGTTCCTTTAAATTTCCGATAGAACCGTGTTTAATAGGAAATTCCTACACTAGTGTCCTCTTCTTTCTTGGACTTCTTGCACTTTGAATCCTCCTTTCCTTGGCTTAATTCCATCTACTGCAACTTTTTGGAGTCCCTGGCCTTCAATCTACTACCATCCTTGCAAATGACCTTCGATATCTTCTACAATCCTTGTGAATCTCCTTCAAATATCTTCTACCATCCTCGCGGATGGTCTTCTACAAAAAGATAATGAAAAAGTGACCAGGAGAAACCTATGAATAAGATAAAAAAGGAATATGTAGGTGCACATGAATAAAAAGTGTCCATTAGTTTCAATTAACTCTACAAAACTCGGAATTGAGACAACAAAAAATATGGCCGTCTAAACCCTTTGTCGTGTAACCCTAAATAAACTAGAAATAAACCAAACAAAAGATGATAATAAATGTGTCAAATGCATTGGCTAATCTATGCATAAAGGTGCACATCCATCCCCCACACTCTAACCTTTACTCGTCCTCAACTAAACAAAAATGAGAAAATATCTAAGCAAAATGTAGCATGCTAAAATAAGTTAGCCAATACATTCAACTTATTCCCAAGCTACCCTTGTTCTCCAAAATAAAGAAGAATCTCAAAAATCTCACACTCTCTGAAGATACTAAATTAACCTAACCACCGAAAGAATTGTGAAGAAAAAGGTAAGCACAAATGATAAGTGTTGAACGCCTACCCACCGAATAGTCCACCAAAAGCAATCCATGATTTGTTGCTGAAAAAAACATCAATGATAATAGAAAATATTCTCAATTTGTTGTAACTAAGGATAACTCGATATTCTCAACTTAGCTACAACCAAGGATAATGCCGAAGGATTCTCAACTTAGTTTCCATTTGTTTCTTAATTTCTCTCATTTTTCCTAGGATCCCTTTTGGGTTTTCATCCTATCTTTCACACATGTTGAGCTCACCATCTCACCTTTTTCCACATGGCCTCTCAATTTTTCCCAGACTTTCCAACCTAGACGTGTCTAGCCTCTCATTTTTATCTCGATCTTTCGACCTATTCGGATTTTCTTCCCATTTTTGCCTAAGTTTCCCTTTTGAGTTTCCAACTTAGTCGGGTATATATTTATTTATTTTTCTCAAAACATTTTGTGTAGCACAAAATGCCCCAAAGTTAAATTTGTGTGTACATGATGATCATGAAAACAAAAAATTACACCACAAAAAAGTTTCATCCCAAAACATTCCCCTGCAACAACAAAGTGATAGAACCCTAAAGATCACACAACAAAAAACTCTACCTAACTCCCCAAAATCACAATAAATTTCATGAAATTGCACACCAAAATCACCCAAAAACATTGAACCCACCCCTCATTCCCACACATGAATTTGGAATTGTCCCCAATGCAACGAAATAATAAGAACAATGAGTGGGAAAGAGAAAACTAGTGAAAATTACTCATGTGACCCTAAAGGGTCCCTCCTCAAGTGTCATGTCTCGCACCTCCTTATTCTCTCCTCTTGTCAGATTTCTTGCCTCTCAATAGGAATGACATCCTGAAAACCATCGAGCCTTAAGATGTGGAATCTCTTCATCAGTTTCTCGATGGCTTCTTCTTGGACATCTGCTCTCTCATCCGCAATGATGAACTCCTCCTTAACTTCCCGATCGATGGACTCCAACCTAGACTCCAAAGCATTCATGATACCCTCAACAAAACTATCATACTCCCAAATTCTTCAAACAGTTTGCTTATTTCACAACTCCATGACCAATGTCTTGCATAAGTTCGGTAAATATTGCAATTTATTCCCCGAATATGTGGAATTGGTTGAGGCTGCAGGTAGTTGAGTACGGCTAGGAGGTACCCTGAAAACAGTGTCACAATCATCCTCCTCGACGTCTATATCTGAGTTTGATAGGATTCTATAGAAATACATTTCAAACCTCAGATTGGGGGTTATGAATTAGTCCTCCAACACCGTATTCTGGTCATTAGCTGTACGTTCTGGTTGGAGGAGAATCATGAAATTACACACCAATGAGCCTCTATATAACCATACGAAGTAATTTTCTGAAGTTGTGGTAGCCACCATAGTCTCTCTCGCCAGATTGTCTATCGTGTACAGTATCGCCCTATCGACCCAAGTTTGCCACCGTAAATAGAGAGGGAAGTGGATGGTCCAAGTGTTGAGCTGAAAGTTCAACCATATCTTCCACATAAATCTTACAACCCTTCTTGTTTCCTATGGAAATGTAATCCTTCCGGAAAGACGCCACCATGTTGGGGTAGAAATTCCCATTCAGAGTCATTGGCCAAAGACCTTGGCATCCGAATCGGGATACTGTGAAATCCCCTCATGATAGAATACTCCCATAGACAATAATCAATGAACATATCGCAACACCGGATGTACAATTGTGGTGCTCTTGCAAAGATTCTTCCTCTCTGTAGCCAAGAGAATTTTCCAAAAAAATTTATCGATGAAAATGGAAGGCCTAGTCAGTGTGTGCTCGAAATCTCCTTCCCAGACTTACACCTGAATTCTTCGGTAATGTCTGATGTGACATAGTGTACTCCTTATCATCCAAGTGGAAATAGATGCTTCTCCTCCCCTCATTGTCCTTTATAGCTCTAAGGTCATCAAAAATTCCAAATTCCACATATGTAGGTCTTGGAAAGCTTGTCTAAGAAACCCTTAAGGCCTATTCAGTTTAGAAAATACCTTTAGGCCTTAGTAGACCTAGAGCTCCCAAGTTATCCTTGGAAGAAAACTTTTTATCCAATATGGTGCACTTTGGGCATCTCAAGTACTTCCACTTTCGAGCCCAACTCCCTGAAATAGTGTTCAAATCCATGAACTCATCCACCACACAAGAAGGGTTAGGAGGAAGGGAAGTCATTGGCTCTCTTCTCCCAACCTTGGTCGGTTTCTTCCCTTTGTCACCCAAGGAAGTTGTTCCATTTTCTAACCTATTTCTTTTTGTAGCCATCCTATTCACAACAATAAAAAAGGTGGTAATACAAGGATAACCAAAAAAATGCATCAAGACTAATTAAAAAATATCTTTCTAAATAGCCACAACATTCCAAATCATGTTATTTGAACATAAACGCTAAACAACAAACCAAAGAACAATCATAGAATCCCATCAAGAATTCATGCAATCAATAATCGTCTCTCCTAAATTATCACAATCAATAAAGATCATATCATCAAGGCATAAGAACAATATACCCCTCCCCTCCCACAATTAGTTTAGCACTAGATCATTCAAATAACCCAAAAACTTTATTCAAAAACACTTGAACACATTTCCGAGTATAAATCTACCCATCACATCACCATCATGCCAAAAAAACAAGTAAACAAATAAATTAAAAAAAAAAGATCAAAGGATTAACCGAAATTGAAAGACAAGAGATGAAGAATCCACACAGGAAAAAGAAAAAAAATGCTAAAACAGATTTGAGAGAAAGGCCTCAAAGTTTTGAGTTTCACCAAGTAAAAGTGAGAGTGAGTGTTTTTGAGAGTTTTAATTAGATAAATGAATCCTATTTAGGTAATGTACTATGGATAGTTATTTTCAGCAAAGGCAGAGATTTAAAAAGGAGGTACAAATGAGATAAGGATGGCATTTCTGATATTAGAGAGTGAAAGGGAACAAATTACTAATGTGTTAATGCATAAGGGAGGTGTTGATGTACTATTTATAACAACATTTGATGGAAACAAAGGTTTTGCTGAGTTAATTAATGGGCTAAAATTTTCATGTTTTTGCTTAAAATTTTATATTTTCACAAATCTATATTTTTGGCCCTAAAACCGCACACGAGGCTGAAAAAAGGCCTGACACGAGGCCACTCTTGTGCTAAAAATGGGTTAGCACGAGGCACTCCTCGTGCAAAAGGGTTCCCTTTTTTCCCTCTTCCTCCTTTTTTCTGAAGAAGCTTTGTCACCTAACAAAAAGCACGAGATTCAGACTTGAAATTTAGCAACTAACAAGGGTTTCATAGTAAGATCCTTTTTATCACTTAAAAACATGTAAATCTATATACAAAACAACATAGGCCACACATTTTTACAGTCCTCATCACGACTTATTTCTTTTTAATGCATTTCATTTAAAGAAACCTACTGTTAGGTCTCCTGAGTCTCCATTGGACACTCCACCCCACGATGACATACTTGTAAAGAGGTGTCCATGAGGATCCACTCTTACCTTTAAGTTCTTTGTTAGCCAAGAAGAGAGAATATCCATTCCTTGACAATTTCGAGGCCTTTGAGCTATGTCTTTGTTTAATTTTGGAGGTGGTCGAGGGTGTTTCACGTCCTCGAAACTCTTCACTAACTATTACATGTTAGTGAGCATAATAATATAAGATAGATAAGTCATCATTAACATCATGCAATGTACAAGTTTCATCGACGTGATCATTACAATTGAATTGCAAGGTAGGAGCTCTCTCACCATCACTCTCATAGTCATCAAAGATCTCATCAACTATGTTATCTTCATCACTATCATCAAAATCTTTATTAAGGCAATCATCATTATCTATCATGCAAGAGTTCTCATGTTGAGCAAATTCTTAACATAATTTTTTGCCTTTACAGACAAGAGAGGGGATTTAATGAATCATGCTTATATTTGTAAATATCAAAACCTACCCTATTCATATCATCCTCTAAGGTTAGTGTCCATGATTGAAATTAAATCTTAGTCCTTGATGTTTTTTAAAAAGGTCTCCCCAATAAAATTGATGGTGCACCACCATCTTGTGCAAAATCAAGGATATAGAAGTCCCCGGAAAAACTAAATTGCCAACTTGAACCATCACATCCTTTACTAGACCCTAAGGTTAGCTTGGGAGTGATCGACCATTTGGACAACTACCCTAGTTTTTTTAAGTTCACCTATTTCTACGTTCTCATAAATGCAAGATGATATAACATTAATAGAGGCTCCTAGATAAACCATAGCATTATTCACCAGTTTACCATCTAAAGAAATAAGAATCGAAAACATGTCGGTGTCATCACATTGAGTGGGAACTTCCCTATTTTCAATTTTTCTAAATAGGAATTGAGTGTCATCCTGCAACTTTCAGGAATTTAGCATAAGAAGGAACATGCTCAATCAAGTCCAAGAGTGGAACGCTACCCTCAACCTTCTCAAAAATTTTACGGATGTGCTTATCATTGGTTGCCACCTCCGGTCTTCCCTTAAGTGCACAAGGGAAAGTGGTGGAAGATTCACCCTCGCCTCAAGTTCCAAGATGGTTTCCTCCTCTACAACCCATTCATGCTTCTCAGATAAGTGTTTTTTTGGATCTTTACCAGCCATTCCATGGAAAATGGGAAAAAATTGATCATAAAACTCCTGACCTCACAAGTAACATTGGGTGGGTAAGGTGGAAAGACAATGCACAGAGGTCGATTCTCCAAGTTGGAAGCCATCAACTCCCTCAATGTGCTGTTATCCTCCGCCATTTCTTTGCTCTCTACAACAACCAAATTGGTTCTTGTTGAACTTCCGGTCTAGATATCCTCCTCCTTCATCGCCTACCACTTGTGTATTCCGTTGGATAATGTAAAACTCCCAAGTTAGTGGTACAGATGTGTACCTTAAACCGGGAATAAAATAGTAGCCAACTAAAGAAAACACTAGCAAAAGGGTAAGAAGTAACCGGATACTAGCAAGAAAGATCAACAACGAAAACAAACAAAATAAATAAATAAAGACAACACTAACAGCACAATTAAAATGTTATGCAAGTTAACTACTAGATTTTTAAACTAACATCCCCAGCAACGGTGCAAAAATTTAACGCGCCCCCTTCTGGTGTCAACAAATCAATCAATCCTGAGAGATCTACTAGGCTGAGAGCAGGCTGAGATGAAAGATAGAATTTTTAATTGTTTCTCCTATTCCTATTACTATACTACCAAGAATGGTAGATAGTGACAAGTACCGAGATTGTCCATAGAGATGTTATGAATCTAATAATCAACTACACACAACCATGATTGGGTCATCAATATGACCACGTTGTAGGAATAATCAATGTTGGTAAAATAAGCATCGGGTTGTTTTTACTAAATCTATTAACATGCACTTGATCACTAGAATTAACTATATAAACTAGAACTCGGGGAACATTTTCCTAACATGATTAATGTCATTTCGATCATTGATTTCATCACATACAAGAAATAGAATATGTTCTGGTGTTTGTGACATGTGGTGCGAACGATGGTCAACACTTCCACATACCTATCACGTAGGGTGCCCCATATTTTTAGCAGTTTGTGTCACCCCTTAGTTCCCACAATTAGTGCAGCCGCCGATATTTGAGAAGCCTCCAATGCCAAAACCTTCACTTAAGCAGGTATTTGGAGCACCGCTATTGTACCAAGACCTTATCACATTTAGGGGGAATCCTACCATTCTACAGGTCACTGTGGTAGCGATTCTCACAGGAATAACGTCTCCTACAACTATAAATATTTTGTAGAGTATAGTAGCCGCAGTAGCCATGAGAAACCTTCTACTTCTGAGCCACACTGCCACAGCGTAACCATTCCCTCTCAATTTAGCCAGTTCTGGGAGAACGAATCGCAGGGGTTCCAATTGGCTCAGCCGCAACGATAGGAGCCGGAGAGGATGCAATCGTGAGGCAATGCCATTTTCAGAGTAAGGCAAGATACATCGGCTCAGCACCCAATGAGTGAGACATTTCCCAAAGGTTCGATAGATTCGATGACAACCTTCACAGCCTCGAGACATATATAGAGATGCTGCAGGATGGCGTGAGGGAGATCATTTATCGACTTTGGACATCAGGCATTGGTGATGGCTACTGCTACCAAGATATGGACGGGATAGGGGCAAGGAACCAGACGATGCGGACGACACTGAGCATTCTTTGGTTCTTCCAACATTTCTTCTCACCGTGGCTACATGCATTTGAGATAATGAATGAACAAAGTGTGAGGGAGAGGTTGAAACACCTTTAGAGTGGCATCTCCTCTGTTTATGTTTGTGCCTATGGTGACTGTTTTGACTATTTTGATGATTATTGTTTCCTCTGTTTTTGTTTCTTTCCCTCATTTGGATATGCAAAATTTTGGTTGTTGTTTGTTTTTCTTGTGTGAGGGAACCTTTTTGTAGTTTGTTTTTGTAGGGATTGTTTTAAGATGAATATTTTGGTGGTGTAATTTTTTGTTTTTATAATCTTTATGCATTATGAATCTCACCTTTGGGGCATTTCTTGCTACAATTTTTTTAAAAATATAAAAATATATATACCCGGCTAAGTTGGAAAACCGAAAGGGAAACTTAGGCAAAATTTGGAAGAAGGCCTGGATAAGTTGAAAGACCTAGGTAAAAATAAGAGGATAGGCCATGTGGGAAAATGTGAGAAGTGAGATCAACATGTTTGAATGCTAGGATGAAAATCTGAAAGGGATCCTAGGTAAAATCAGAGAAATAGGAAATGAAATATTTGAACATGTTTTGGAAATCTTTGGCGGTTTCTTAATAAACATCTCTCGGACTGTCTTCGGAGACTTCTTTGGCTGAGTATGCTATGTATGCTAGTATAGCCCTTATCATTATACTTTGCCTTTTTTCCCTTTTATTTTATGTATTTTTGTGGATAGGTTACTCTTGCATCTTCGGGAGAGTGAGAGTTGTGAGATTCTTACAATATTTGGAGGAACTAGCGTAGCTCAAGAATAAGTTGAATGTATTGGTCAATGTATGTTTGAATGCTACATTCCTCTTGGATCTTTTCTCATTTTTGTTTACCGGAGGACGAATAAAGGTTTAAGTGTGGGGGAATTGATCTGCACCTTCATGCATGCATTAACTGGGAGGTCATCGTCGTACCTCTCAAAGATAAAATTTATAAACCCTAAATGCTTACTAAATACAATTAAGTAAAAGGTGGAAAATCGGGGTCGTCCACGAAGAAGATGAATTTTCCTAAGGGTTCATTCATATAAGGGTGGATGAAAGCCTAGATATACACAGACATATAAAAGCAGGTAAAGTGGGGGGTTTTTGGTTGGTTTTTCAAAGGTTAGGAAAGTAAAGACAAGATAACTATCATGCAAACAAAAAATATAAAAACTACAAAATACAAAGCCCTGGGGGAAATTAATTTCCACTTCCAAACCATTAATAAATCATAGAACCATTAACTCATTCTATCACATTCATTACCTAGAGGGAATACTGTCACCTCTATTTCAAAGTGCAACATTCATTAATTCATAATAGTAATTCACAAAGATGTTGAGCGACCATTTCCAAACATAATTAATGATCATTGTAGACGTTCAACTACCATAATGATATTTCATCAATGGCATTACATACAAAGAACCATAGATTTGATAAAAACTACAAGCATTCTACCAAATGGCTAGCCATTTAACCAAACAAAGTATTCATTATGTTTAACCTAGAAAGATCAATATTCAAGATTCAACCTTTTATTTCTACCTCATGAAAAATATGATAACAATCAACATTAACATACTCATCTAGAAATATTAACATCACATTACACAAAAAGATGTTCTAATTCGATGTTCTTGTATTTTCATGTCAAAGAGCTAAGAAATTGTACACTCTCCTAATACCCTATCACTTAATCATACAAACATTTCCTTTTCTCAAACAAGTCGTAACATAAATGAAGCAAAACATAACATCAAGAACACAATAAATGCTAATAATAAATTCTTTAATAAATATTTAAATAGAGTTTCTTACTACATTAGTTTGGAAGATTCAATCAATTTCTCCCAAGGAGATTACTATCCTATATAATGAAAACACACAAAAAGTAAGAAAAGAAGAAGAAGAAAACTAGGTTTTAGCCCAGAATCGGTCAGGAAGAAGAAGAGAGTGAAGAGAGAGGATAAGGTTTGGTATTTATAGTAAAAAAAGAAGGAAAGATTTTTGGCCACACGTCCGTCGTGACTTGCTACACATTCCTCACGAATCACGACCGAGCCTAAATTCAACATCTTGATTTCTTTCTTCTTCTTGTCACATGCCCTCCTCTTCACTTCACTTTTCTTTAATTCCTCTAGTCTACAAAACTAAAAATAAGGTCTTCAAATCTTCAAAGATAGTCTTCAAAGTCTTCCAACAATTGGCTTGTCACACAAAATCTCCTAGAAAAGTAACGAAAGTGCAAAGTCTTTCTTAACTCATCTTAAATAATTTCATGGCAAAATGCCGCATCTAGAGCACAGAAGTGTAAAAAAGTGAATCCAAAAAGTCCCAAAATAACCGTAAAAAATGGACACATCAAATCTCCCCACACATGAACCTTACTCATCCTCAAGCAAAAAACCTTCAAGAACACAAAGAATTTCTCATGTCCATTACCTAGTTCTAATATTCCCCCAATCAAAGCCTCACAAAACTCTCAATATCATCAATCTCAAAATCAAACCTCAAATGAGAATTTTTTTTCACACACAACCCCAATTCCTAAATCTAACCAAGCCTACCACCTATCAATTTACTACTACCGATGAAAACATTTCAAAGTCCCTAATTGATAATCCCAATATCCAATGACATAAAATGAAATCAAAACCACATGAGATGTTCAAGCACATACTTCACTTCACACCAGTATATCAACCAAAATGAAGTACATAAGAATCAAGAATTTCTAAACGTACTTCATTTTCCCGCTTGGTTTCCCAATCCCAAGAAGTCCTATGATGTTAGGCTACCCAATTCATCCATATATCAACCACAATCTTATGACACCAACGCATGAAATCAGTAGATTTTTTTACAAAATTTTCTTTTCCTCTCTTTCTCTCATTTTTCCTAGGAGCCCCTTCGGGTTTCCATCCTAGCTCCACATAATATTTCTTAGGCTCACATCTCACCCACATTTAGCCTCTCATTTTACCAAGGCCTCCCTTTCTGGTTTTTGACCAATCTGAGCCCCCAATGTTGCCTGAATTTCCCTTTCGGGTTTTTAATTTAGCGGATTTTCTTTTTAACTTTTTTTTCATTTTCTATTTTTCATTTTCATTTTTTATTTTTCAATGTTTTTCCGATCAAAAGTAGCAAAAATATTTAAAGATCAAGCATACATGCATGTATATCCTTTAACCCCTCCCCACACTTAAACATTACATTTCCATGAATGTAAACATATAAGGTAAGAATTAAAAACTCAACGTAAGTGATAAAGTGACTCCCATTTCTCTGCATAGTTGTCGGTTTTAGTACGCAATCCCATGTATATGTCTGAATTTGGTTCCGAAATCGGAGGGGGAGGTAGAGGTGCCACAGAGGAACTCGCCCCTCCAGCAACATTTTTTCTCCTTGGTACCATCTGATCTAGAACTAACATCACAGAGAACAACATCAAACTCACAAGTATAGAGGGATTTGTAATGGTATGTTTAGCATCAAAAGTTAATAACCATAGCATTCCCAAAGAATAACCACTCTATCATGCAATCCTAACTATGAAATCATCCAATAAAAATATCTAACATATAACCATAAATGTTCGAGCATCTTTATAGAATTTAGCAATTATAGTCACAATGGTGTAGTCGGCACCCTACAATCAACAAAGGTACCATAAAGCTGCAAGAATGTTCATATGCCTATATATGCAAGATGGTAGAGAAATGAATAGAGGTGTGGTGGTTCTTAGTTGGTAGAGAAGAAATGATGATGCAGTATTCTAGCTTAGTGTCGCGACCCACCTGCAACATGCCATGGGTTGGTCAAAGCAGTTGGAAACTTATCTCTTTCTTGTGACTCATGATAGGACCATTCCGACTCACAAAAAATTGGTCCTGAGAGATACAATTTTAAGGATTTTTTTTTAAAAATTCGCGACTCGCGATAACTGTTTCATGATTCACGATATCATGTAACTGGGAGTTCACATTTTCATTAAAAATTCTCATTTTAGTTGCGACTCATAAACCCATGATCGCAACTACCGAATAACTTGGACTGGAAGTTATAAATTCCCTTGTTCGTTGTGACTCGGGGCATCTCTGTCGTAACTCGCGACAGACAAGATTTCCTAGTACTAAGAAAACAATTTCTTACCAACTTTCCAAGCTTTCTTCCATTTCTCATAGATCTCATTCCTTCATCTTCTCCAGTGCAATGCTGTTCACTTTGCTGTAAAAACATGGAAACACACATTGAAAAGAACAAAATAAAATAACAACAAAAACCAAAATAAAAGCCAAATTTATTTACATCATCGGCATGACATAACTCCATATATTTAAGGTTGTTGGCACAACCCTAATGTTATCCATATGGTAAAAGTTTGGACCCCTTCTTCATGAGGATCCAAAAGTAGAGAGGTGGATGCACAAAACTTTCAAGAAGAAAGTTTTTTGAGGTGGAGTTTGTTTTAAAGGAGTGGGGTGGTTAAGAGGATTGGTATAGTATTTTGGCTGCTCTCCTATCTCCTTCAAATCTTCTGAAAATGGTGGTGTATGTTCATGAGGTAAGGGTAAGGGTGATGATGGAAATGGATGTAGAATAATCACCTCTTCCTCAACTTCTTTGTACTCAACAACCAACTCCTCATTCCCTTCGAATTTGAACTCATTCGTCAAGGTGACCTCATTCACCGTATCTTCCAGTTCGACTTGAGATGGTGTATCTTTGGAATAACGAGTTTCTATTCGGACCACCACTTCTATCATGTTGCTCACATGCCCCTCCAAATCACTGACTCTTCAGAAGGTTCAAGATTCCTCTTCCTCATTAGTCTTGGGCAACTTGGTCAATTTTTTATTGCATACATAATCTCTACATTTTTCAAACTTAAACTTCTTCCTGGACCTGGTTTTGGGGTATGGTGTAAGGTGGTGGGGGATAACCATATTGCTCATAGGGTTGGTTTTTCAGCTTATTCTAATACCACAAATCTGGATTACCACTGCATTCTGGATTGTAAGAATTGTGGTAAAAACACCATTCTTGAGTTCCTTTCCTTTGAAAACCATCAACTCTATCCTCATGATAGCACTCTATATAATACCCTTGGTTTTGGAAACTAACGGTTCTTTCATCCTTACAGTGCTAATCCCTCAACATATAGCAAGACTCAG
>JAULKK010123685.1:0-13043 GCA_032355705.1 Rubia peregrina | reverse complement strand
AAATTGAAACATTAATTGTATTGAACCTCCCTTGTTTACGTTGTACAACATGAACACTGTCAGGGGAACTAGGGAAATGACAAGTCCATCCATCTACATTCTGAAAGTCCATCAATAACTCTCTTTGTCCTATTACAACCAATACACGTGAAACAAAATTCATGTTAGAATTGGGTAATCCCAAAATGATGTACACATAATATAGTCAAATGCAGACGACATTAATCTCAACATGGAAAAAGTACTTGATTTGATTTAAAGCAACGTCGCATGCAGGAGAGGCCAAAGTCGCAGAGCCTGAGTGATAAGCGGCATAAAAAATTCATAGATGTTTCAGTCATTTCTAAGCCAATGCAGCGTCGATCAACATTCGTTCCCATATCATATAGGATGATTAACTATGACCGACGTTGCACATTCAACATGTGTTTATGAAGAGGGTGTATGTTGGAAAGGGTTGTGTGATGGATGGATTGGTCAAAATGAATGTAATAATAGATATCCCAAAAAAATGATGTACCCGAGTCTTCAATGAATAAGAATAATGCTTTTTCTTATGTCATTTAACGTTTGACATGAAAGACTTGGGACTACCATATGTGATCTTAGGGATAAAAATCTTTAGACACTCTGAAGAAATAGTTTTGTCACAAGGATACTACGCCGAGAAAGTACTTGATAGATTCAAGAACTATTCAAACGGGATAGCTATAAGTCCCGAGGACCCTCATCTCAAGATGATGAAAAACTCATATAATGGGATATTATAATTTGAATATGCCCGAGTGATCGGGAGTCTTATGTATCTGACAAATTGTACGAGACCCGATTTAGCACACACTGTTAACATATTGAGTCGTTATACAAGCAATCCAGAACATAGTCACTAGAAAGGGATAAATAGAGTTTTGAATTATTTGAGACATACTAAAAGTTATGGGCTACACTATGGACGATATCCATCCGTTCTCGAAGGTTATAGCGATGCTAATTAGATATCAAATTCAAAAAAGGGTCAAAATTCACAAGTGGGTATATATTTATGCTTGATAGTGTAGAGGTATCATGGAAATCCTTAAAAAAAGCGTTGTTTTCCAGATCCACAATGGAATATAAGTTCATTGCTTTAGATAAAATAGTTGAAGAAGCAGAATGGCTCGGAACTTTATGGAGGATATTCCACTGGGAGAAAAACTAGTGTCAGCATTAAGTGTACAAAGTGATAGTCAATCGGCTATACATTGGGAACTGAGTTCCATATAAAATGATAAATCTCGTCACAAAAGAATATGGCATAAAACCATAAGACAATTGATTTCAACTGGTGTGATCTTAATAGATTACATAAAATCAGCTGACAACCTAGCGGATCCATTTACTAAAGGTCAGTCATGGGATCAAGTTGTTAAAGTCATCCAGAGGAATGGGTTTGAAGCCTATGACTACAGAGAATGATTAATGGTAACCCTACCTAAGTTATTGTAGATCCTAAGAAATAGGTTCAACAGGCAAACAAAATCAAGTTGAATCAATGAAAACACTTTCAGATTTTCAATCTCTTCCCAATTCCTATGATGAAAGAAGTGCTACCTGTGCAAGTTAAGGTTAAACTTGGTTTTTAATTATTCCATAGCTTTGAAATAAAGTGGGGCATGATAGGACACCCTTTATGGTCAATCACCTTATTAGTGTGAAATGGGTCCGTTTCTAGGAGAATTAAGAGAAGCTGAATTCTCCAAGTTCACTCATGAATAACTAGGGATGTTAAGGCCAAAATGAACACAGTTTGAGAACCTAGTTCTGTGAAAGATGAAACTGTGTGACAGTCATTGTCTATATTTACAAAAAAAACCAGGTGGTTCAAGACATCATGTTCACTACCTAATCGAGTAAATCTGATAACTATTCACTATGGGTGGTTCAAGTCTGAGAAATGCTACCTTTCCAAATACAGTGAGTCTTCGCTCTTACTCTTAAAAGTCTGTTTGTCTAGACACACATGTGTAATAGGAGACAGCTCAATACATGTGGGGGATTGTTGGAACCAAATTTTCCATGAAAGATTTCGGTGGCTTAGGCCACCATTTGCGCTGGCTACAAGGAGCGTTGGCTTCATCTCTACGAGGAATATACTGTAGTATACTCATATATTAAATTTGGATTCCATTTGAATGAGAAATGAGGGATCAAAATTGATTGCTTAAAGAGTACTATTTTGGGTTTGTGGAAAATACCACGTTGGAAATGGGAAGGAAATATGGCTAGTATAAAGGCTAGTATGAAAACACTAGGAATATCAACTAGTAGTTTAGGAGACCTTATTGGATCGGATCGGTTATTGGGTCTCGGAAATGTTCGGTTTGGGTATATCATTTTAGAATTTGATTTTTGAACCGATCAATCCTCCTAATGCAGAGGCATAATATGCTCTCCTTGTCTTCCTCCATTGCAGGGAGTGGATTGATCTCTTCAGAATTGAAGTGGTGTGGATTGCTCCATGATTCCCTCCTAGCCGTTAGTGCACCTTTTCCTATAAAAGGTTGTCTCTAGCCTCATTCTAAAAACACCAAGAATACCATCCTCCTCTCCTCTCCTCCTCTTCTCCCTCCCCGCTTTCCTTTGTTCTTCACGTTCATCGCGTTCTTTGTGTTCTTTGCATTCTTTGTTCTTCATTCTTCGTTCTTCTTGGTTTATCAATTTCTACTACTGAGTTGTGCAGAGCAGAAAGTGTAGCAGTTTTATCCTAATGCCATTGAACTGTCACACACTACGAGACCTTTTCAGAATTAAGGGCAGAGATATAAATTTTGCAACATGCGTAATTCTCATATATATGTGACAACAACTTATTACTTATTTAAATTATATTTTATATTTTATTTTATATTTCATTCATTATTCGGGAATCTGCACTGGTGTTATCTAGTTAAAGAAGATTAAAGAAAGCTACTTGGGTAATAAATTGAGGTAGGATTTATGGGTAGGTTAGTATAAATTATGGGTTAGATTTTGGGTTAAGTGAAGAGTGGGTTTTAATTAGGTCCAAATGATAGCTTTTTGTTATGATATAAGGACTTAAGCGTAAATATTCCAAAAACATTGGGATCAGAAACGGTTTTAACAAGAAACAGTTACAATTACTGTTAGTTAGCTGGCTGTGGAAACATTAAGAAAAAGAAGCTGGTTAAAAATAAGATTCTGGGGGGATTGTTGAGGATTCATTTGGTTGTGAATCAAAGAAATTGTAACTTCTTTTCTCATCTCATTCTATATTTCTTTTCTCATCTAAAACTCTCATATTCTTCATGTTTTGTGGTTGAATCTGCATCTATATTCATACAGTTTGTTGTTAATCTATGCTAATTGCATTCAAATCCTCTTGGATCGTTACATTTGGTATCAGAGCCAGTCGAACCTTGGAATTTAATGGCAGAAGGAATAAGAAATCGCACAGTTGAGAATCAACTGAAGGAGTTTGATATCAAATTAATGGAGCCAGCTCAGGAAGGAAGAGCTCAGAACAGAGAGATTAGATATCATATCAGTGCTTTAAGTGCAAGAATTATCAGTGTGATGGATACTACAATGAAGAATCAGGAGGAATCGAACAAAAGATTTGAGCAATTGGTTGAAATCATTCAGGCTTGGGGACCGATGAGTAAGAACTCCAACAAAGAAGCAGTTGATAAGTCAAATCAGAAGTCTCCTTCTAGTAATGCAGAACTAGGAACGAAATCCGCTCAGAATCCTCAATCTCACAATGAATTCAGGTCTGAACCTTCATCTTACAAATGGTATTCTCCTATTATCATGAATTTGAGAGTGGTAACAACTGATAATTTGAATGCTATGAATTGGAAAGATGCTGGTAATACATAAGCTCGTGTAGCTTTAACTGCTTTTTGTGGTCAAAATCCTATAGAGTGGTTGAGGAAGTGTCAAAAGTTTTTCAATTCTATAATGTGCATGAGAAACAAAAATTGGAAATGATAGAGATATATCTTAAAGGAATGGCTGAAATCTGGTATCAAGGGGAGAAATTTGTTGAAGGTGATATGTCTTGGCAGGAATTTAGTGATTCACTGATAAGGAGATTTACTGAGGTTGGGGAAAGAGATGTTATTGAGGAGTTTAATAAATTGTATCAGAAAGGATCTGTAATATTGTATCAAGAGGCCTTTGAGGAGCTAAAATCCTTAGTTCTGTCCATTAATCCAAAACTTCCTGAAAGCTATTTTATCTCAAGTTTTGTTAGTGGTTTAAAAGATGAGTTGAGGCCAATGGTGAAAATGTTGAAACCTTGTAGTTTAGAGCAAACTATAGAGATTGCTTATCTTCAGGAAATGAACCTTGAGCTGACCAGTAAAAGATCTAAAACTAGTCAAGCAACACCAGAGAATCAGAACAGTATATGGCCTTCATATGGGAATTCTAATCAGAAAAACATTTCTCCACTGATAAGAAACCCATCTTTTGATGGATTTAAAAAGAATTTTCCCCACAAGAGTAGAAATATAGGCGTGAGAATCATCTATGTTACAAGTGTGGGGAGAAATATGGGCTGGGCATGTGTGCAAGTTCGAGTAGATCAATCATATTTCTGCCAGTTCTGAGGAGTTGAAGGATCTTATAGTAATTGAAGAGGATGCTGAGGAACTTAAGATTTTAAAAGACTCTGAGGAGTTGACACTGAATATATTGAGAGGTATAACTAGAACTAGTACTATTTCTCTGATATGAACTATCAAAGGGTAGACTATGAAAAATGTTGCTTGATACTGGTAGCACGAATAGCTTTATTGATCCTACTTTAATTAAGCATATGAAGCTCAGGCAAGTGTTTACTAATCCATTATGGTAACAATTACCAACGGCAGTAGGGTGACTGGTTTTACTATATGTCCACAAGTGGAATGTAAGGTTCAACAACACAATTTCATATTTGATCTGAAAGTACTGGATTTGGGAGGATCAGACATAGTACTTGGAGTTGACTAGATGAGCTACTTCAGTCATATTACTTTTGATTTTATACACATAATATTCAGATCAGTGGTGATAAAAATGCAACGTTGCTGAAAGGGAATTATGAAGAACCAAAATTGGAGTTTATGAAGAAGGATGACATTTTATGGAGAAACTACAAGAAAAGAAAAATAATGATGGTGGATGTGGGAAACAGATTTGCTGAGAATATGAGGTGCATGATGGTTCAAAATGAAGCACAGAACTCAGGTAAAGAAGTGGTTCAAGCAACAGATTTTAGAAGCCATGCACTGATCTCCCATAGGTGGACATTCAGGCCAAACAACAACTATAAGAAGAGTTTTAACTTTCTTTCACTGGCCTGGAATGAAGAAAGAGATTACTGAGTATATAAGGAAGTGTGTGGTATGTCAAACTTATAAGGCTGAGCATTGTAAAACTCCAGGTTTGTTGCAACCATTACCTATTCCTAATCATGCATAGAGACAAATTTCAATGGATTTTATTGATATGCTTCCTGACTCCAATGGTTATAACACTATTCTGGTAGTAGTAGACAGATTGACTAAATACAATCACTTTAGAGCACTATCTCATCCTTTTACTGCTCAAACTGCTAAGCTATTTTTTGACAATGTAAGTAAATTGCATGGCTTACCAGAGACTATAACTTCAGATAGGGACAAGATCTTCACCAGTCATTTTTGGACTGAATTGTTTAAGAAGTTAAGAGTTAAGCTACAATTGAGTATTGCTTATCATCCAGAAACTGATGGACAGACAGAGAGAGTTAACCAAATATTGGAGTCATATTTGAGATGTTTCTGCAGCAGTAAATCTTCATCATGGCAGCAATGGATTAGTGCAACTCAATGGTGGTATAATACCACTCATCAATCCAACATTAAAATGACTCCATTTGAAGCATTATATGGAGTTAAGCCTCTGCAATTACCCTTAGGAATACTTTCTAATTCTATTATTCCAGCCACTCATAATATGTTACATTAGAGAAATCAGGTGGATAAACTGCTTAAAAAATTATTTACTAAAAGCTCAGGAGAGGATGAAAAGTATAGCATATCTAAAAAGGTCAGATATGAGTTTTAATCATGGAGATTGGGTTTATCTGAAACTTCATAAGCATAAACAACAATCAGTGCAGTATAGGAGTAATGCTAAATTGGCTGCAAGGTTCTTTGGACCTTATCAGGTGGACATTAAGATTTGGACAGTAGCATATAAACTTAAGCTTCCAGTTACCAGCAAAGTACATCCTGTATCTCATGTGTCTTTTCTTAAAAAGCACATTGGATTGATTCCTGATACTCAGACTGAGGTTCCACAGATTGGGGAGGAAGATTTTCAGCCTTTATATCCTAAACAGGTTTTATAAAGAAGGTTGATTGAATCTGAAGGAATTAGCACTGCACAGTGACTCATTGAATGAGAGGGATTACCAGTGGAAGAGGCTTCCTAGGAAAGTGCTGATTTTACTGCTCATCAATTTCCTGATCAGCTTGAGGATAAGCTTGAGGTTACAGGGAGAAAGTGTTATGATATAAGGAATTAAACATAAATATCCCAAAATTTTGGGATAAAAATGGTTTTAACAAGAAACAGTTACCAATACTGTTAGTTAGCTGGCGGTGGAAACATAAAAATAGGAGTTGGTTAAATGGAATATTTGGGGGGGGGGGGATTGTTGGGCATTCATTCGGTTGTGAATCAAAGAAATTGTAACTTATTTTTCTCATCTCATTCTCTATTGCTTTTCTCATCTAAAACTCTCAAAATCTTCATGTATTGTGACTGAATCTGCATCTATATTCATACAGTTTGTTGTTAATTTGTGCTAATTGCATTCAGATCCTCTTGGATCGTTACAAAAATCTTGTCTGCTGAAAGAGGGGCGGCTTTTAAAGTTGTGATGTTTTGGAGTAGGACAATTAAAATACTAAATTAACCCTAAGATTGTCTGAATGAACCTTTTCATGCTAGGGTTTGAAACTACATAACAATTCTTTTGGAGTAAGTTTCTGGTCCCTTTTCATGTTAGATTCTGAAAAATAATTTATTTTTACTTAGTAGGTGCCCAAAAAATATTTAGTCCTAGTTATATGAATTTTTAAACATATGTTCATGAAAACACGTTAAATCGATTGACAACTCAATTTTTGAATAAAATCCCTATTAATGTGCATCCTACTTTGTTCAATACGCATGAGTATAAAAACCTCTCTCCTGCGATTGTTGGTGCTTTAATGTTTGTAGAATTAAATTTTTATTGCTAATTTAATTTTACAAATTCACTTTTGATGTTTTCTAATTTTTTAAGCACGATTTGAATTTTTGCGATTAAAACTAAATTTTTTGCTCTCTGAACATTTGATTTATTAATATATATTAAGACGTCAAGAGTAGTAGAAGAGTATATGAAGAGTGGTTGAGAGAGGGAAAGTGTGTGTATGTGTTCATGTGTGCATGTGTATGTGTGTATGTGTGTATTGCACAAACAAAATATTCCATCTGTTTCATTGGATGTTGCACACTTTCTTTTTTTTGTTTGTTTTTGTGAATTTGACACACTTTCCTTTTTTTGGTAAGATTCCTTCATTTTCATCCATTCATTATACTTTTTTCTTTCTAAATTCAATTTTATCCACTCATTTCATTCACCTAAATCCAAGCACCTAAGTTTAGTGTGCCACGTTCAATGAAACGGAGGTAGGAGATAATTTTGAAGAAAAAATTGGCATAAGATCATGTACAATGCAGAGACCACTCCGAGACCTCTCTTTTGGTTTCAGCTAATTTAATAATTAACCCCTCTCTTCCACCTCAGCAATTGAGATAACAACTAAATCACTCTATTTTTTCTCCATGGACCCCACTTGATTCTCTCTATCCTACTAATTATTTTTCCTTTAATATTTAATTCAAATAAATTTACCTAAAAAATAAATTAAAATGTGAAATTAAATTATAAACCTATATTTTTAATTGGATTTTGGTTTTTCAAATTTATTTTTTTGAAAATAATTTTAATTTTTAAAATTTATTTTATAAATCATAATTAAAAAGAAACATATATATTTTTTAAAGAGTGTATTTTTTATTTTAAAAAGAACCAAAATTTAATTTAGATTTTGAAAAAAAAATCAATTTATTTTTTGAATTTTTCCCATTTTTTATTTTTAAATAAAACAAAAAAATTAGGTTTTAATTTTTTTAAAAGGTGAATCATGCTTGGACACGTGTCCATGCAGAAAAAAATAAGTGGGCTGCATGTTGTCATGTGGGCCAACCACAGGCCACCACGTGGAAAATGCTAGGACGCGCGGGCCCAGGGCCATGTGCAGCCTAACACATAGTGTCCTTTGGGCGGTCTCCAATTCAAGGACCTTTGTTGCAAACCCCTTTGAGATCCCATTGTAAAAATTTTGTCTCGGTTCTGTCCCAATTTTTAATTGTGTCCCCTCTGAGACCCCCATTGTATATGCACTAAGGGGAGAGGAGGAGAGAAAGAGCGAGAGCATTTATTGGGGGAGGAGCGGTAGGTTAACTCTGACCAACTACATAATTTGGTTATATCAGAGACTTTGCAGTCCATTAATTGGGTCGTCACCTCAAAATCAAACTCAGTAATTTCGTGAAGTATTCATTTAGAAAGTTAGTATGTTGAAAGGGGGCGACTTTTAAAATGTGAAATTTTGGAATAGGACAACCAAAAGACTACATTAGTTTTCTGAATCTTCTATAATGTCTTAAATGAACTTTTCCATGTTAGGGCCTGGAACTACATAACAATTGTTTTAGAGTAAGTTTCTAGTCATTTTTCATATTAGAGTCTGGAAATTAATTTCTTTTTAATTAGTAGGTGCCCAATTATTTTTAATCCTACTTATATAATTTTTAAACATGTGTCTAGGAAAACATGTTAAATTTATTGACAACTCATAGTTATAATAGATACCTATTAATTGGAATGAAAATGGGGTAGGGTGGGTGTGGATTATGGACCCTCCATACCAATGACTACTTAAAATTTTCATACCCATACTCGTCAATCACTTATGACGGATACAATATTGAAATTCACCCCGACCCATCAGATATTATATAAAATACACATCACCTCACCTCACCCCATCCCTCATTTGGTCAAAAGCACCTTTTAATATTAATGTAGAATGATACAATTTAGTTTTAGCTACCTTAGTTGAATAATAGGGTTGAGTATTCATTGAATTCAATTCACATATTTCTATATTTTAGTGCATTTTTGTGTTGAAATAAATATTTAATTTTGATTTGTTTTTATAAAAAATGAGCACCTGTTTTATCAGTGCTTATTTTTTAAAATTGATCACCTATTTACTAGAACCGGTACAAAAGAGTTTAGACACCGGTCTACTTGAACTGGTGCCTAAGTATAGCGATGATGGAACGTAGATTTTCGACACCGGTAATCCATACCGTTGCTGAGAAATACTTATCACCGATTAACTTTATTTGCACCAGTAAAGAATGATATGCACCGGTATCACATACCGATACTAAGTATTTCTCAGCACCGGCATGGAATACAGGTGCGTATAAACTACGTTGCAGCACTGCTATACTTATGCACTGATATTTGAGGGGGGGGGGCAAAATACCGGTTCCTTTCCGATAAATTACCGGTGTTATTGTACCTGTCCTGCAGTAGTGCACTTATAACTTCAAAAATACCTAAAATTCGCTTTAAAACAATAATTTAATATTAAAAAATTAATAATTATTTACAAGAAAATATTATTGGTAAGATATGTGCATTATTGATAAATAATAATTTATTATATATATTAAACTAGTATGTACATAGTGGGTCTAGTTGGGCGGGGAGAGAATGGGATGGGTGTGAACTACCACGCCCGACCCACTACCCATGGTGGGTATCATTTCCATGCTTATACCCTCCCCACCCACCCCCTCCAAAACTACCTCCACACCCGCCCCATTGGAACGGATGCAAAGCGGACCTCTACCGAAATTCACTTCACTATCATCCCTACCTATCAATGTTCATGCTACATTATTATTACCTTTATAATATATCTTATTAAATGATAAGTCAAGAAATATTTCTCAAATAAATACTTAGCACACCGATACCGGTGCATATCATTCTTTGTATATATTAATAAAGGTCCATGTAATAAATGTCCTGCAGCATATCATTATACTTTTCATTTCAATATTTTACTTTTAAAAAGAATATCGTACATTATTAAATTACAAATATCAATTTTCGGTTCCTTACATTAAACAAATACACTCAAAATAAAAAATAAAAATTGTATCATGTTAACGTGATACTATCTTTCATGTCGTACCATTAGTATAATAGTATATATGAAGATTATAAGGATGTCAAAATTGTTCAACTTAACAGGTGAGAAGTGTTTTAGTATTTTCCCCCCTTTTATAGGTTCAATTCATATACATTAGCTTTGATCTCGTTAAATTCATTCTATCACATATTTTCTTAATATCAAGTTTTAGTAACTTTCGTAACTCTAATTATGATGTAAATCTAGGATGAACTGCAACGAGGAGATGTACCAATATACATACAATGTCACATGCACGAGACAGGTGCTGACGAGGAAGAGGCTCGGAAACACGTGAAGTTTCTCATCGCCGAGAAGTGGAAACTCATAAACAAAGAAAGAGTGGCACAAAACTCCCCATTCTCCTCAACGTTTATTGGCATTATAGTGAATCTGTGTAGGATGGCACATGGTTTGTACCAATATGGTGATGGGCATGGGCATTCCAATCCCCAGACCAAGGCTACAATCTGGTCAATACTTTTTGAGCCCATTCCTGTGCCCCAAACCCTTATATATTTGCTAGATTTTCCTACAGTCCACTAATCTTCATCAGTTTCAGATGTCATAGCAATTTGTTAAGTACTGTGTTGTTAGTTGGAAAATGATTGGATTACCTCTTCGCATAGTGGAGATACACACCACAATAATATCAACACCATTCTTTTTTGTTATATGCAATCTCATTTTTTGCACAAATTTTAACATTTGAAGATATTATAATACTGAATTGTATCATAGAAATATGATATAATTTATGTTGGGCTATGAACTGGGTAAATCACCACTTTTCATTTCTTACAACACTGCTGATACCTCCCTTTTCACGTTTATTAATGGACCTCATATTCTATAGTTGCTTGTATATGTTGATGATATCATTCTTACCCACATCAATCTCACTCTCAGACAATAGTTAATCTCTCGCACTAATCATAGATTTGTCATTCAGAATCTCGGCTCTCTTCACAACTTTCTTGGTCTTGAAGTTTCTTGGACTTACTCTGGTTTTGCCTCGGTCAAGCCAAGTATGCCATGAAAATTCACCAGCACATTGACGTGTCTTATACTGCTCCTGTCTCCACTCCCTTTATTCATGATCGTCATCTCTTTAGCACGGTTGGAGAACTTTTCTCCAATCCTACGCTTTATCGCTCTCTCTCTCTCATTGGTGCACTTCAGCATCTGACTCTTATTTGTCTGGATATTGCCTTCGAAGTTAACTCTGTTTTCTAGTTCTTTCACTCACCTCAGGACATGCATTATTAGGAAGATACTCTTATCATTCGTTATGTATGGAGTACTCTTCGTCATGGATTATTCTTCCGACCCACTACGGGATAACTTCTGGTATCTGGGTACTCAGATGGTGATTGGACTCGCTGTTTAGAAACTTGTCGCTTCACCGAAGATTATTCTATCTTTCTCTGTGGTAATCTTGTGTCTTGGAGTGCACCTACAATCTCTTGATCCAGTTGTGAGTCCAAGTATCGTGCCATGGAAAACTCTGCTGCTAAAGATGCTTGGATTTGTAATTTACTGTGAGATCTTTGGGTTCCCTTGTCCTCGTCTCCTCTCCTTTTGTGTGCCAACAAAAGTGTCATATTTTTATACTTAGAACATTGTTGCTCACAAGCGGGTGAAATATATTGATATTGACTACCATTTTGTTCATGTACTAGTTTTTTCCAGCAAGATATACCACTCGACATGTTCCTTCGTCTCTCCAAATTGCGGACATCTTCATCAAAAGTCTATCTCTTCCTCTTTTTCATTTGTTCCGGTCCAAATTTAGCGTGACTTCTCTCCCCACACTTCACTTGAAGGGGCGATAGTATATAAAAGGCTAATATAAAATTTTCGTGTATGTATTGTAGAAAGTATATTAGCCTTTTATATAAAAAAAACTTCTATATACAGCAATACGAGGTATACAACAAAATGTTGGGTTAGTAGTTGAACCAAAGCCACCAATAAAGAGATATCACCTCTTACACGTAGGATATCACCAATAACTTTAGCATGCCGTATCAACAATTAAATGGTTAGGCCTTTAATGAAAATGTATAAAAATGAGAAAGTTTGGCCAAAATTAAATGCAGTGAGATATTGACGGCCTCACTTTGAGCTTCAAAGAATAGAAGCTCTAGTTGAAGGGTTTTTTAAAAATTTATGTCACGTAAGATTGACGTCTATCATTGACTCTTGCATTGGAGATGTATTTTAAGATTGATGGTCTATCGAGATGATGTGTCAATCAACTTTTATCAAATTGATACTTGCATTGAAGATACTCAAACCCAAATTCATCCATCATCATGAAATTTTAAGATGGTATAAATATCCAAATTGTAGTCAATATACAAATAACAACCCTAACTCATCCATCATAACGAAATTACAATATGGTATAAATATGCAAATTAGAGTACTCTAAAATTGATAGAGAACCAATAAGCACGTGTTATTATTTTAAAAAAAATAGTATTTTCATAACTTAAATATTTTACTTTTTAACTTAAAAATCTGACCCTTGAAAGACGATTTTTTCATAAGTCATGAAAAGACCAAGGTTTAAAGTGTAAATTAGAAGAAATGAAGATAATATTTTTGGGTTGCATGAATAACGTTATAAACTTTATAACTATTATACGTTGCATAATAAATATTTAATATTACAAC